>LPNX010201765.1:292897-441131 GCA_001517045.1 Pseudotsuga menziesii
GGGGGGGTTTGAACCCCCTCATTGTAACATACAAGGGCAGTTTTGAACCCCCCTCATAGTGACTTATGAAATCATATTAGAACTACCTCGTAGCCATAATAAATCATAATAAAATATATTTTATTTAAAACATCAATATTGCAATATCATTATGGCACGAAGGAATCGAACCTTCAACCTCTTGCTTGTAAAGAAGGCGCTCTAGCATTGAGCTAGAACCCTTTAAGAATTGGGGAAAGGGGCAATATTATCAAAAAAACATTTTTCCCGTCATTCCTTTGTCTCGAGGATGCAGGAAACACTAGAAACATGTTCCTATCCCTTAGGGACAAGTCCCTGTGGAGCACCTCTAATATCTCAAGCGATTAGTCACAACTCACTAATACTCTGAAAGAATCCAACTAAATTAGTAAAAAAAGAGCAGGTTCCCAAAGAATTTATGTAAAGGTAAAGCATGATTAGTTACTTGGATGCAAGATTTTATTAGAATAGTCTTAGAAAATCCAATAGACTCCATCCAAGGCATGGATTTCCTACCACATGAATCAAACAATTAAAAGCTGACAAGATATGAACTAGCAGCATGAACATTAAAATAAGGAAGAAACCCAATTAGAAGAATTACATGTACCTGTGGGGTCTACACATTGATTGCACGAATCAAGATATTATATTGTCAAAACGGGGTTTTGATGATTGTAACACAAGGGACAAAACATCATAGTGGCCATTATGTAATATATTTTTTTATCGTTTCTAGAATTTAGATTGAAGTCAACATAAACATACTTGCAAACCTTCCAATCATGCACCCATCCAACAACCACTAAGATGTCAATGGTGATACAATTTATTATAAGGTGGTCAAATCGTAGATTTACTGCATTGAACATTATGAAATTGGACCCAATCTTTCAGAAAGGGTATTAACCAAAGTAATGGAAATAAATAAATCACTCCAAGGAAATAGAAAAAGATAATATGAGCTCCATGTGACTTCTTCAAATGTATCATAAATCAGAGATATAATATTTTGGAACATAATTTGCAGTGAAACTATGCCTTCTTTGATTCAGGATAGCAAGAATATTTTACATCTCGACAATCAACGATAGAAGAATACCATGGAGTGGTTTCTATTTTCTATAAAATAATAATCTAAATACTCCTCAGCCACAAAGTACACATAGCCCAAGAGGTTATCCCATCCAGTTCTCAGTGGTCACCAATGCATGTTATTGGGAATTGTTGAATGTGGTTGTCATTGATGTCAAAGGAGTTCAGTAATGACAAAGGAATAACCAAGGATATGGTGGCATCACAAACTCAGTGAAATGAGTTCATTAATGACAAAGGAAATGATGACATGGAATTTATGATGATGTGCCATGTGTGATGAAACTGGAAAGACATATCATGGTGTTCCAGTGCTATCAGGAAGTCATTATTGCAATCTGACATCATTCTGAAAACGTTTGGCAATTGTGTGAAATTTTGGAGATTGACTAAGTGATGAAAAATTGCCCTAAAGTAGTTGCCTTATGAAAATGTCCACCATAATTCATATGTAAAATTAAATGCCCGCCCTGACCTTCCACGTTGCAGCTTGTTCAAGTACCTATCTAACCATGGTTCAATTTCTCATAGAAAGTTCCTAAAGCAAATGATATGGGTATGCCAAAACAAGTCTTTTTGGGAAAATTAGTCAAAATTGCCTTGGGAAAATGACCACCATAATTCATAGCTTAAGAAAAATGCATGCCCCATCCTGTAAGGTTGTAGCTTGTTTACCTATATATCTAACCATGGTCTCAGTTTTTTTAAGAGTGTTTTGGAGAAAGTTATGGATATGCCAAGATAGGGATTCAGGTAGTTTTCTACACCAAGTTCACTAAAATGCACACCTAGGTCAGAGGAGGAATATTCTGAAGGTGAAATGAGTTGTGTTGTGCTTAGTGAGATATTCTACATCATCTGGTGACATTGGTTCATGTTTTTTGTGAAATAAAAAATTCACCTTGAAAACGGCACAGTTGTCCGAGTGTTAAAACTAGTAATAAAATGTCATTTAGAAATGCCCACTACATGTTGTTCCCGTGCCCAAAAATTCATCAGATGACATGGGTTTTTTCCTTGGATAACTTACTACCTATCCATAGTTTTATTTTTATTTTTGGTGATCACATGTGCAAGGAATACATATGTCAAAATCAGAAAAATCATTATGGACAACAAAGATAAACTATGAAAATGTGTCCAAGTGTCGTGTATATAATTTCATCCAAAGGTGTGGGTATGTTAGTTGGTAACTTGTCTATCTATCCCTGGAGGCTGGGTTCAGTATCCATAATAAATATCACATGTGTGAAATATAAATTTTCCAAATTGAAAAAAAAATTCTTTGAGAAACCATTTTGAAATGGTCGCTAGAGGCTCTCTGTGTGCCAATAAATCTATTAAAAAGCATGAGTCTCTTCTTTGATGATCTATCCATATATCCATAGTATCATATCATAATCTAGTGAACACACATGTGAGATATGGATTTTCCAAGTTGGAGAAAAAAAATGTTTGTCTTTTAAAAATAAATGAAATATGTCGAAGTGTTAAAACCAGTTACAGAAGGCTATTTTCAAATGCCCACCAACTTTTGTACTTGATCCAACAAATTAATACAAAGGCATGGGGATGTTCTTTGATGATATGGATATACAACCATGGTCTCGCATCTTTATTCTGGCATTCAAAAGTACAAAAAGACAGGGCTGCAAATTTAAAGAAAAATAAAGTATGATTGTGTAAAAAATATGACTACAAAGACAATCAATCTAAGATTGACCAAGTGATGAAAAATTTCCCTAAAGCAGTTGCCTTATGAAAATGTCCACCATAATTCATAGGTAAAAGTAAATGTCTGCCCTGACCTGCCAGGCCGTAGCTTGTTGAAGTACCTATCTAACCATGGTTTCGTTTCTCATAAAAAGTGTTTGAAGAAAAGAATATGGGTCTGCCAAAACAAGTCTTTTTGGGAAATTAGTCAAAATTTCCTTGGGAAAATGACCACCATAATTCATATCTTAAAAAAATTTCACACCCCGTCCTGTAAGGTTGTATCTTGTTTACCTGGATATCTAACCATGGTCTCAGTTTTTCTTAAGAGTGTTTGTGGAGAAAGTTATGGATCTGCCAAAATAGGGGTTCAGACAATCTTTTGCACCAAGTTCACTAAAATGCACTCCTAGGTTAGAGGAGGAATATTCTGAAGGTCAAATAAGTTGTGTTGTGCTTAATGAGATATTCTACATCATCTGGTGACATTGGTTTAGGGTTTTGGTGAAATAAAAATTCACATTGAAAATGGCATAGTTGTCCAGGTATTAAAACTAATAATAAAAGGTCATTTAGAAATGCTCGCCACATGTTGTTCACAATCCCAAAAATTCATCAGATGACATGGGTCTGTTCCTTGGATATCTGTCTACCTATCAATGGTTTTAGTTTTCTTTTTGGTGATCACATGTGCAAGGAATACATCTGTCAAAATGAGAATAATCATAATGCCCACCAAAGATAAACTATGAAAATGTGTCCAAGTGTTAAAAACAGGAATTGACAAGGTGGTTTCAAAATGCACGCCATAGGATGTGGTTGTGTAGATGATTTCATCCAAAGGTGTGGGTCTGTTATCTGGTAACTTTTCTATCTATCTTTGGTTTCAGTATCCATAATAAAGATCACACGTGTGAAATATAAATTTTCCAAATTGAAAAAAAAAATTGTCTGAGAAGCCATTTTGAAATGCCCGCTAGAGGCTCTGTGTGTGCAAATAAATCTATTAAAAAGTATGAGTCTCTTCTCTAATGATCTATCCATCTATCCATAGTATCGAATCCTAATCTGGTGAACACACATGTGAGATATGGATTTGCCAAGTTGGAGAAAAAAAGGTTTTCTTGTTAAAAATAAATCAAATCTACCTAAGTGTTAAAACCAATTACAAAAGGCTATTTTAAAATGCCCACCAACTGTTGCACTTGAGCCAACAAATTAATCCAAAGGCATGGGGATGTTCTTTGGTGATTTGACTATCCAACCATGGTCTCACATCTTTATTCTAGTGTTCATAAGTGAAAAATATAGGGCTGCAAATTTAAAGAAAAATAAAGTATGACTGTGTAAAAAATATGACTGCACAGACAATCAATCCAAGATTGACCAAGTGATGAAAAATTGCCATAAAGCAGTTGCCTTATGAAAATGCCCACCATAATTCATAGGTAAAAGTAAATTCCTGCCCTGACCTGCCATGTCGTAGCTTGTTGAAGCACTTGTCTAACCATGGTTTCATTT
Organism: Pseudotsuga menziesii; assembly: GCA_001517045.1. Lineage (NCBI taxonomy): Eukaryota > Viridiplantae > Streptophyta > Pinopsida > Pinales > Pinaceae > Pseudotsuga > Pseudotsuga menziesii. The sequence goes on from LPNX010201765.1 coordinate 297,248, forward strand.
CTCATTAAAAGTGCCTGAAGAAAAAGATATGGGTATGCCAAAAAAAGTCTTTTTAGGAAAATTAGTCAAACTTGCCTTGGGAAAATGACCACCATAATTCATAGCTCAAGAAAAATGCACTCCCCATCCTGTAAGGCTATAGCTTGTTTACCTGGATATCTAACCATGGTCTCTTTTTTTATTAAGAGTGTTTGTGGAAAAAGTTATTTATCTACCAAAACAGGGGTTTGGGCATTTTTCTGCACCAAGTTCACTAAAATGCATGCCTACCTCAAAGGAAGAATATTCTGAATGTGAAATGAGTTGTGTTGTGCTTAGTGAGATATTATACATCATTTGGTGACATTGGTTTAAGGTTTTGGTGAACTAAAAAATTCACATTGAAAATGGCATAGTTGTCCAAGTGTTAAGACCAATAATAAAAGGGTCATTTATAAATTCCTACCACATGTTGTTCTTGTGCCCAAAAATTCATCAGATGACATGGGTATGTTCCTTGGATATCTATCTACCTATCCATGGTTTTAGTTTTCTTTTTGGTGATCACATGTGCAAGGAATACATCTGTCAAAATGAGAAAAATCATAATGGCCACCAAAGATGACTATGAAAATGTGTCCAAGTGTTAAAAACAAGAATTAAAGAGGTGGCTTGGAAATGCACGCCATAGGATGTGTTTGTGTAGATGATCTCATCCAAAGGTGTGGGTATGTTATCTGGAAACTTTTCTATCTATCCCTTGGTTCAGTATCCGTAATAAAGATCACATGTGTGAAAGATAAATTTTCCAAATTGAAAAAAAAAATTGTCTGAAAAGCCATTTTGAAATGCCCGCCAGAGTCTCTATGTGTGCCAATAAATCTATTAAAAAATATAAGTCTCTCTTCTCTGATGATCTATCCATATATCCATAGTATCGTGTCCTATTCTTGTGAACACGTGTGAGATATGGATTTTCCAAGTTTGAGAAAAAAATGTTTGCCTGTTAAAAATAATGAAATCTGCCCAAGTGTTAAAACCAGTTACAGAAGGCAATTTTCAAATGCCCACCAACTGTTGTCCTTGAGCCAAAAAATTAATCCAAAGGCATGGGGACGTTCTTTGATGATCTGGATATCCATCCATGGTCTCACATATTTATTCTGGTGTTCACAAGTGCAAAAGACAAGGCTGCAAATTTAAAGAAAAATAAAGTATGACTGTGTAAAAAATATGACTACACAAATAATCAATCTAAGACAATGATCAATTACAGGGAGGATAGGTAAATCCCATGTCCAACAAGAGACCATTAGGTAGTAGAGAATGGGAGGGGATACTGTGCATCTTTCTGAAGACACTGGTTTGGTCTATTGATATAGTATCCACATCCATATGTAAGAGGTTTCAATTTCTAACTAAAAAGATTGACAAATAAGTTAATGCAGGGGAAAATACCCAATGTATAGGATTCTCATAATTTACTATGAATGAAGAAATGATCCACATGCAAGATATTCATTCTTCACTCTAATCCTTGACAATTTTCATCATTAATTTTCTAAAAGTAAAAAGACCATAGTAAGCAAAAATAAAATGAGTTGCTTGTTTACCATACTGGAAAATAACAGATATCAAGATTTCCTCACCAGGAAGGCTGTATTTTGCACAGTCAATAGCATGACGCGATGCTCTTCCAATACTTTCCTCCATCCTTGATTGCGTCTCTAGCATTACTTCAAAAGTGTCCTTGACAATTGTTTCTTTTGTATCCCCACTAAGTGTCCCTATAAATTGTTGCTTCTGTATCCCCACTAAGTGTCCCTCCAATCGATTTTCGCTCTGAGCTTATTTTACCTTCTTCACTTGATTCCAGATCCATCATATTTGGAAGACCCCACTGCTGCACATATAACTATGATCGACATTTGAAAGACTGCAAAAATAATGGAGAGGAGAACGAATTTAGTGCCCTTCCCAATAATGAGAAGGTGCCTGCTAAAAAAGAGTATTTTGAGAAGATTACTGTCAAACAAAATCAAACAAGTCAAAGTATCACAGTGCATCAAATTCAAGTAATAGCTCTGCTTCCTCTAAAGTTACTCAACCACTTTTTGATAACTATGTTGATGTTGGCAGCGGAGGGTGAAAATTAAAGTTGGCCATATCATATCTGAAACTGTAAATAGTATTAAGGGGATTGACCTTCAAATGCTATTTGAGGAATAGATTACTGTCAAAATATTTATTCAGTGCAAGGATCTACCCCAAAAAAAGCTTCATGGGATGGCCCAAGAATACTTCCACATCTAGTACTTTAGGGATAAAACAATTTACAAGGGGGCTCTATCAACATTGTCAAAAGACAATGTATTGCCTCAAGCTAAGAGGAAATGCCCAACAATGATTAAAAATGGAGCAGGTGAGACCAATGATTTATTAGAAGGGTTAGCACGGGTTTTTAGAGGCAATAGAGGTTGTATGTTACGATTCAGTAGAGATTTAAAGGATATAAATATATAAGAATTCATGTATAAATTCAATTATGTGGATTAACTATCTCATATTTTACTTGTTCATCCCTTTTATGAATATTTCTTTGCACTGGATGCTCATGTCAACTAGAAACACAACAATTAGATCTTCCAAGTGTAACTGGAAAACCATACATTTGGGATATTTATTTGTGGTCATTAGCAGCAGGTCATCTTCTTGTTGATCCTCTCTATAGATTTAGTCGTGATCTTATTATTTGTACACTGACATACATCCTCTAGAGAATCCAATGACACAACCATCCCACTAGAAAGAACATTCCAATGTTTGTATCCTCTATCATAAAGATAATATTGATTTATATGTCTATAGGACCTCACAAATTAAATGAGTTGGATACAAATCAAATCTGGAAATAGGTCAAGGATTCCAAAGACATGGGCCATGGAAAAGGAAAAGAGAGTCATGTCTCTTCCCTTCCTATATTTTTATTTTTCTAAAATCAAACTAGATCAACTCTTTTAGCTCATTCTCTGAATTTGTTGACATACATAAGGCCACTATCTTAAGGAATGGTAGCATAATTTGATCTTCCGATATGTTAAATTGCACAAGTATTCCTCTAACAACTAAGATTTGATAAGGCCGCATTTATGTGAGCAAGTGGTCTTATAATTGGTTGCAAAAAACTAAATATACTTCATTTATTATTGGAATGACAACTTGATCATAGAGATTCTTCTATTGTGCAGATGGACAGACTACCTACATTTTATGAAATTTTTTATAGTTAGATTGTAAAGAAAGATACAATAATATTTACATTTCTTGATGCGAGGATTTATAGTGCATCCAAAAATTTAAACAAAAATTGAGAAGAATATGCTACAAGATAAAATTCAAATGGATGATGGAATGCTCTCGCACAATTGATTTCTAGCTAGATTCACATATTTTAATGCACCCATGTTCTAGAATAGATTATCTATGTTCCCTGTGATGGCGTCATTGGATAGATAGAGAGACGTATAAAGAGAAGGGGAAATAGTTTCTTGGTCCATGGATCTCATTGAAATACCACAACCAGCCAACCACAGATCCACTAAAAAACTGGAGTTTGTAATCCAGTCAAGGATGACCTCAAAGCTTAGATTTTTATGGGACAAATCAAGAGTTTCTAGACCAATGATATTAAGTTCTGACAACAATATGGATAGTCATAGGATATTACTAGAGAGATTAAGAAAAACATAATATATATAGTTGGTGATTGAGGAATGGTTTTTGTGAGATCATTGTTTGGTAGATCCAAGTATCCCAGATATTGGACATTCACAAATAATTGAAGTGAGCAGAGGCCTGAGAAGCTTCCCAATCAGGCAGGGATGTTGTTGCTTATATATTTTTTGGATAGAATGAGGGTGTGAGGTTTATAGGATTTTTAAAGAACGGGGATGCTCTCTAGAGCATGTTTTGGCATTTAACCTAATAGTAGATGGATTCTAGATTGAGGAAGGAATCTAGGAAGGCTTCAAATACAATATGAGTAAGTTCATTTGAATTGTTGAGAATAACACTTAGTACATATTGTATCCAAGTAAAAAACCTGACTACGTGCAAATGCACCTCCTTTCCGTCAAAGGGATGAAAGGGTAGAGTTCAAAATGGAATAGATAGATGCAAAACAAACTATTAGCAACACAAATAAACAAATACAAAAAATCTGTAAAACTAAACAAATAACAATGAGACTGTTATACCTTCCGATTTACTCAAAAGGGGGCCATCGTGCCCTCACTCAGAATGATACCGCTTCTCCAAAGGTTTGGTAGTATGGAGGGTGACTCAACACACAAGAATGGGAGCAAGTGAGGAAAATGGAATGTTTGTTGACTTGGGATGAGTAGTTTGAGAATGATGGTCTCTCAAAATACTCATTCAAGTATAATAACATCAAAAGGAATATGCCATGATGTGATGGGGACCTCCACCCTTTATTTATAATTTTTTTTGTCCTTTTCTCTCATTTAGGGTTTTGGGCCCTAATTAGGGTTTTAGGCCCTACTTAGGGTTTTAAGCCCCCTTTTGTTGTTTTTTTAGCTCTTTTGGGGTCTTTAGCCCCTTTTTAATATTTTTGAGCTTTTTTAGAGAGAATAAGGTTAAAACATAGGTGTGGAGGTCAAAAATGAGGGGAAAAGGTTAGGAAATGGATGTATGTATGTGGTATAAGCCGTGTAGAGATGGTTGAGAAATTTTTTGCATCAACAGATTGCTCCATTATGTGTGAGGGAAGGAGCTCATTGTATGACCGGTGGACATCATAGGACCTTGAGGATAGTGGAGAGACCTACGAAGAAGCGATGCTTCCTCGTTCAAGACACAGTGACTTTTGGTTTTGTATTAATGTTGGCTCCCATCAATGGGTGAGATACAAAGAATATGTGACATGTATATGGACGAGGTGGGCCCATGCTCATAACAATGTCAAAAGAATAAATAATGGGAGCAAGGCTCAAAAACTGCAAGAATTGATCCTATACAACCGTTGTTACATAATGGTAGCCTCAATGAGAGATTGAATACAATGCTAATATGAAGAACCGATACATATGACCCATGGCATTCTCATGGAATGAGATATCTTCACAATTGATGATATGCTGGTTCTGGAAGTTTACATAACTATGGGGACTCACTGACGGAGAGTCAGAGTCGCTATGGTACAATATGCCGCATCAATCATGAATCTATACAGAAGCACTGCTCTGGGGGCTTATGAACATTGTTTCCAACGCAACCCGAAAATCACAAGGGACATTAACCTATTTGGGTCCCTTAATAGACTCACCAATGTGCTAGAGTCAAGTGACAACCGAGGTCTTCGATCATAGACTGCATGAACCAATACCATGTATAAATCTCAACGGTGTGATGATGTTGTTGAAGTCGAGCACGTGAGACACAACCATCCTGAGAGGCAATAAGGACTCCTCTCAAGTGGTCCAAGGAACTCATCAATAAGGTTAATGAAGCCAGGATACATGGACCTCTGGGTCTATCCTCTAGAATAGATGTGTTTTCGTTGACAAAGGGAGACCTGCAACTGACCAAGGAAAAGATGTTTCCTTGACCAGAAGCACGGGGGGGAAGAAGACGTGGGACAATCTGGGGACTGACACACTGAGTGGGGGAATAGGGGCAAGGAATCATGGGAGAATCAAGCCTACTTTTTTTAGATCAATGATGGCAGGGCTGACTTGGCAACAAATGAAACAGACTCATGTGGGAGGGATCATGGTTGTTATACCGGAACTGGGACTGCAGATGTGAAATACTTTGGGGGGGAGGTAACCTAGACTTTTGATATCTAGGGGATCCAAGGAAGACTCATTGTAGAATACTCTAAACAAAGGAAACCCAATGGGGGAATGCCGTCAAATTGTAATATAGGGGGTGGCTCCTAAAGAAACTATTATGACACAACCTTGTGTATTTTTAGTGAGCCCGAGAGAGTAAATGCTCGATGGTGCTTTCAATTTTAGAGTCTGAAAACATGAAGAAAACTCCAGTAGGGTCTCTTTTTCATTGATAGTCTCCTGTGTTAGAAAAAGGATAAAAGTATATAGAGGAGAGTTCTTCCACCCTTTTTAGGGGATGGGAGACTTCTTTACCGTTGGCAATCCAATCAGGCCGAAAAAGGTTAAGCCTATACTGACTGGATGGTCATTCAAATACTTTTACGAGCATGAACAAAACTAAGTTTTCTCGGCAATATTTTCTTGATGAGAAGGATGGAAAAGAGATTAAAGACAACCCATAATGAGCTTTTTTGTAAAGTTCGGTCCCAATGCCCAAGAAAGCATAAAAGGATGCAAAGGGAAACGTTCTTGGCTTGAGTGTGCCGAGGTGGTCCTTTTCTTATGGTAGGCTGCACAGTCCACAAAAGGAGATAAACGAGACTATGTATATGCCCTTTCCAATACTTTAATGAGCGAGAAAGGAAGAAAGGGCACTCGACGATCTTTTCATTCTTTTAGGAGTCAGAAAAGATCTTAACAGAAACTTCGTAATGGTCAACCTAGCAAGGGGGAAGTGTTCGATATATGGACCAAGGTTATGTTGTGAACATGGCTGATGGGTGTAAATGTATAACACTAATGGTGACCCGTTGCGGGACGATGAATGGTGGTCAAAGGTGGTCAATTGTGCAATATGGATGGAGAATATGGCTTGTGAACATGCCAAGACAGAGGAAGACCCGCGTAGAGGCACGCAAATCGGGGTGACTTCTAGGAAATGGTACAGAAAATCATGGGTTAAACGCGAGACAAGGGTCTAACCAAAAGACAGAGGATGGAAAACTTAAACCAATGGTACGAACAACGTCCCAAATGGACTTTGGGTGGCTCTACAGTGCTCAGAATAAAAATAGACCCAATGAGGCCTATGAACAGGGGGGCGACCACATGACAAGTGTCATTGTTACTGTTCAATGTTGAGTTGGATTGGAGGACCTCAGACTTCTTTCGTTGATTTCTTCCGTTTCGACTAATGATTTTCTAATCTGTGACTTGCAGGTAAGAGTACATGCAAAACGCGTCTCTTTTAGTGGTTTGGTTTTTTGGTTTGCTCACCCAGGGGCCTAGGCCGCCCTGAAAGGGTTTTTCGGGCAGAATCGCGCTTTTCAGCCGAATAGTAGAGACCCGGTCGCTTATGTCAAGGATATAGATGTGACTTGGAGTCGCACCTGTTCGGGCAGAAGGTGCGACTAAGTCACACCTATTTGGCCAATAGCCACGACTTGGTCGCTGGTTCTGGATGAGAAAGAGAGACACTTCCCCTGGATGGATTTTTTGCTTATGGTTGTGCCTGACAAGGATTTGGTTACTCTGAAGGATGGCTCAACCTATGTGGAGGGAGCAGGATTGAAAATACTTGCGTAGGGAGGCTGTGAGAACCGCAGGTGTGCGGGATGCACTAGCCCATTGTGGATTGCTCAAGTTCATACAGGTTCCTCTGATGAAGAGCTTGTGACTATTGCTTGATACTTTGGTGAGTTTTTGGGATGTTGGAGGAGATTGCTTCATCATACAGGGGCAGCGTCTTGAGATTACGCTGCGATATGTGTACTTCCCAACTGGGCTCCTGATGTTGGGAGTGTTTGGCAATATGGCGCCATATCTCTCACACAAGGAGACTTTGGACGACCTCTGTGAGAGGCACTGTTATGCCTCTGCATATGTGCGTGGGTCATATACCTTACTTGTCGATATTGATAGTCTTTCGACTAGGGAATTTTCAGCAATGGTGCTGTAGATCTTGGGTTCGTTTGGGAACCACAAGAATCCATGGGGCAGCTCCAGATGGTGTAGAGCGCGATGGAGGGAACATATTATGGATGGGCCCAGATGTACTTGACTACGGTTCAGCATGCACTGAACCACACCAAGACGGTTTGTGGGGACTTCTGTTTCACTTCCTTTATGTTATTTTTCTTCTTTGAGAGAGTTCTGACCCTTCGACTGCACTTAGCAGTGTGGGATGGTGGGCCTCGAGGGCCTCGGATGTGCAGATGGTGTGTGAGCGAGGCGGCATGGTGGGCCACTTTTTTACTCAGGATCTGCTAGATCGGTGGAGACATCTCTCGATAGTCCTTGAGGACTACCCATACCAGGAGATGCACTTCCGGGGAGACCTAGAGATGCCTCGACCTCCAAGCTAGGCTTGGGGTCCAGATGGTATGTATACATGATGCTTTATGTGTTTACATTCATATATAGAGTACTTAGCTTATTGGTAGCTATTTGATATGTAGGGACTGATGACATACTTTTGTGCATGTGCAGATGTTGGTCCTCGCCTGCCAATAGGGTACCAACGTCATATGGGCAGGGTGAAGGGACTAAATCCACCTGCATAGGGACGTAGGAGGGAGCAACATACTTTGGAAGAGATTCAACAACATATTGAGCACCTACTGGAGGGATTTACAGATGATGGTTGGTAGTATCTGGATGATTAGCTTATTTCCACTTGTTACCATGTTCCCCCCGAGTGGATTACTCTCATGAAGAGGATTGTTGTTGCTTCTGAGTAAGTGCGATCAACGATGTGGGGAGACGTGCCTATGGATGATGATGATGATTCCAGTGAGGAGGAGGAGGAGGAGGCTGAGGAGGATTTAGAGGAGGGGATGGAGTCGGAGGACAAAGAGGAGGGTTTCTACTCTGACTAGTAGTCGGTGGTGCTGCCCCTAGTGCGATGGTGCACTAGGATTTTTGTATCGACATGTGTATTCAGCTAAGAAAGATTTGTGGGGCTTCTCATTTTGTACTAACCACTTTGACATTATATATACATATATATTTTTGATGCACGTGGATGCACTTTTGTGGTTTTTTATGTGAGTCTTTTTATCATGAAAAATTCCTAGATGATGCATGTTACACATGTATGCATGATTATATGGTGATGCATGATGTAGTTTTATATGTTTCCTGTATGTGATGATGAATATGCCATTCTAGAATATTGTTAGCCATTTGATATGCCATATTGTTGAGGTTTCTGGGAACATGTGTGAATGTAATGGATTCAAAAGTTCTAACCAACTGTTTAGTGCACATGAATTTTCTAAAAAGGAAACGATTGCGTACCCGGTAGCGGTTGTTCAACTGGGAGACAAGCAGTTGGGAGTCTAAGAAGACATATAGGTGAGGAATTCCCAAATGGAGGGAAACAACCAAGAGGCCAGTGACACCATCATACTCATCCTGGTTGTTGGTTGCGATGCCCACACACATTCCATCGATGTGGATCAACTCATGTGACAGGGAATAGATAACCCACGCAGCCGAGGCGAGATTTGGAGACCATCTGCTTGCTCCGTCAGCAAATCCAGTGTAGCAATACGAGGTAGGATCCATCTAGAGCAGTCAAGGAAACAAAGTGTAAGACTCACTTAAAGAACTATGTAAAACAAAAAGGAAAAACTATACTACAAGTGACTCATTGTGGTAATGTTAAGCAGAGGGCCTCCGATGAGGGAAATTGACCTTGTCTTGGAGACTCTGCAGTTTTTGCGCTGTATGTGGGGGAAGAGTCTGGAATTCGATGGGAAGACCTGATTCTACGCCATGGGTTGAGTGGAAAGGGGTAAAAATGGTTGTGATTCTACAGGGATTTCCATCGTGATGAGAGTGGTGTCGGGATAGATCAGGTGGATCTTTCATGTTCAAGGAAATGGAAGGACTACTGGAGCTAGAGATCATGTAGATAGTTGTGGTGGTAGATGAAGAAATTGGATGGTGGATCTCCTCAATGATAGTGATTTCATATTCAAGGGGATTTTTTTGAATATTTATCAAGGCGGCTCGATACTCAACCAAGTCTTGGTAGTGGTGATAATAATGTCCATACAATCCGCAATGTGTGCATGCATGGTTGGCCCTCAAAGACTTTTTTTTAACTGTTGGCTAGGTTGGGATGACAACTACTAGAATATTCTCCATTGTATCCATGGCATCTAGGTGTATGCAAAGGATAGAAATTTCTGGACAATTCTGGGTTGCATGACCCTGTACGTCGCACACAGCACAAGGTGGAGTCAGTCAAGGTTCAACTGTTGCTTTAGTGGTTTTTCCTTGAGTCCTTTTTGGGGGAAGCGGGGTTGGTATGGTGATGGAAGGTGTTTTTGGTGGGCCAAGAGGGGGACTTGATGCCGTCTCAATAGGTTGGACGAGGATCAGCACAACCTGGGGCATCGGAGGCGGGGTGGGTGGTTCGAGGTACCACACCGGAATCCCCAGTGTAAAGTTTGGTAAGTTTAAAGTGGCCATAACATACTTACTCACGATGTCGGATGGTGGGAAAAGGAAGGGAATTGTATTGACTAAAAGAGAGCCCCAATAATTCCCTAGTGATTTCATTTGAGACTGCAGTTGTGCTTGGGGTTGCGGCTGTGGTTGGGGTTTGGGTGGAATGTTGTTGGATGAAAGCATGCACAAGTCCACAGTGTCTCTTGATGCTAGTGGAGGAGGTAAATATGGGAAAGAAGTCGTCATGGAAGTGTCAGTGAACAATATGGGGCCTACAACCACCACAAAAGGGATGGAGGCATTGTCACTAGAGGTATCCATGGTAAGGATGACATTGTCTGGTGTGGCTAGCCCCTACGAAACATGGTAAGTTAATTGGTCCACCATCACAATATTCCTGTCATGAGGGAACATCATAAGGAGGAAAATGGTCGGATGCTATGGCTCTCATAGCATACATGTAACTACGTCCGAGAAAAAGGTTATAATCAAGTTGTGTGTTGATAACCTCTATGTCAATCAGAACCGTCTTACCAGCTAATGATATGGGGACATGTAGAAGAATTCCCTGGGCTTTGGTGGGGTGGCCATCATAGGCGCGTAGTGTAGTGGTAGACGGTTGGAGGGTAAGGGACCCGAGTTTCTACCAGACAAATGCTGACATGACACAGGTGGATGCCACTTCATCGATGATACATCAATGTATGACCAAATTCCGAATTGAGACCAGAATCTGGAAGACGAATGTAAATGGAATTCTTGGCTCTCCTTGATCCAAATCGAATGTGATCAATCTGGAATCGGAGGGATCCACGACACCAAGTGCGGATAAAAATGCTTTCTGCTATGGTGCGCAACTTTTGAGCACCTCGAGAGCATACATGGCTGTAGGTCACTGATTCAAGTTGTCAACAATGTTGTAATTCAAGGCAACTCTAGCAGTGGAATTGTTGGTGATACATCGCATGGGAAACCGTGGACCTCTAGCCGTCCTGTCAGTGGGGAGTGGGGTTAAGTGGAGAGGCATGTTGTGAGTGTCGGAGTTGGATTTTGTTGCTGTGTCAATGGTTTCCATGGTGGACCCGTATTGGTTTTGTCTAGTCTCGAGGTTCACTTCTTCAGTTGACATTGTCATCAGGTGATGGATACCAGTCTCTGTAGGTGGAGCCACGACGGGTGTTGCAGGAACAGGTGGGGGCAAGGGTGCAGTTGCAACCATTCCTTAGATTGGTAGCGGGTTTTGGATCACCATGAGCAGAGGGCCTAGTGGTGTTGGGTTGGGTTGAGCCTGTGCTGCTGCATTGGTGTCCCGTTGATCTTAGTTTTGGAGAAACTTATTGAGACAGTCCATGTGCGGGCATTCATGAGTATAGTGACCATACACATTGCACAATTTACGCGAATGATTGGTCTGTAACAGAGCATTTCATCCCGATCGATTAGGCTGTTGAGGTTTTTGCGCTGTGCACGGGTTCGCACCATTGTTGTTGGCCACCTCCTTGTGGTGGGTCATTACCCTGGTTCCTTCCGTGGTTTTTATTACCTTTCCCTTGTTGGTTATTAGAGGTCAGTTGGTTGGGAATATTTTATTGAGCAAAAACTTGACCCGTGGATGTTGGAGGAGCTGGAGCAGGGGCTGGAGCAGCTTGCATGGGTGGTACATAGTAGGCCAGAGGAGCTGGAGGGGCTACGAATCTAGTCATTGGTTTCGAATATGATTGTGTCTGCCAAGTTCGTGCATAGGCATGTCGAGTTGGCACGAGCTATGCATAAGAGGGTGTGGATCTGGACTGAGCCATCATCCTTGAATAGTCAGGTGTTTGGTTTGGTTGGGCAATTCTAGGGGTGTTGCTTGGGTGCACTGGCACTAAATTTTTTGATGCATAATACTGTGGTTTTTGGGAGACAGAACCTATGAGGCCATCCTCATCATGGGATTCCCCCGATGCATCACGGTGAGAGGTGCTGACACGGGGAGCATCTAGCATGATGGTGTACAGGTATCCAGACTGAGCATAAATCAAATCAAAATGTTAGGCCTTTAAGATGACCTCTTCCTCGGATTGAGGACGTTTGGAGGCAATGTCCTTGGCTATAGGTGGTAGCAAGGTTTTTAAGAACCAATCGAGGAAAATCCTATCATCAAGATGGATTTTGCATAGGCTATGTCGTTGTCGCCACTCATGGATGTGGTCAGTTATGTGGGTCATGGTGTTTTGGAGGAAAGACAACAAGATCTTAATGACCTCGTCATATCTTGACAGGGATTTGGAAGTATTGTAGGAACATGAAGGCTAGGAAATTGAAGTCAGGGTAAGAGGCTTAAGGTAGCTCAATATACCATTTGGTTGCGGTGCTTGTGAGGGTGCACTGGAATAGCCTCGATCTAATTGAATCATCTACAATGATGTTTGACGAGCACCATAGATGAAACGACATAATGTGGTTTTGGGGGAACTCACCTTCCTTTCCTTCAAACTTTGGAATGTCTGACGGGATTTTGGTTGGCATGGGAGGCCAATGGGATTGATGACTGATTGGGTCATTGGTTAACCTTGACAAATCATGTAAGTTGAGGTGAGCCATGAATGGGAAGTTAGACCTAAGGTTTGTGCGGGAGGCACCGGTGATGGCGCCAGAGTTTGTCGGAGCATGGTGTCCATGCATGAATGGGGGTAACTAAGTTTGACTTCCCATAATGGGGATAATCGGGATAGTCACAGAAGGGTCATTGCCTCTAGGTATGAAAGGTGGTACCATGGGAATAGCAGGAGTAGGTGTGGGACCGCCACTAATGGGTAGCAGACTCACAATGGCATGCGCAGCGGTACTGGGACCACTGGTCGGGATGCTGGTAGTGATGTGAGGAAGGGACATGGGTCCGCTACCAACCACCCCTCTAAAGAAGGGATCGGGATTTATGCCAACCATGGGGCTAGACGGTGCAGTGAATAGATTTGACTCAGACTAGTGGGAATCTGACTATGAATCAGAGGCTATGTGGCCTTCTGACGGTGAGGAGGGTTGTTGAGGAGGGCCTCGACGGTGATGGTCTAAAGATCCAAATAGAGGGGGGTCCCCCTTAAGGCATGAGGAAAATCATGGTGGATCAATGGTTGTTTTCTGGTAGTAACTGATAATGAATTTTGGACCCCGGTTTTAAACGAATTCCTATTCGTTCATAGGTGGTCACTCGGCCACCAAGAATGCTAGAAGACAATGCTTGGCTTTTTCCTCACAAGGGTGTTTCTAGTCAATCGAAAGGCGTCATTGCCCATTTCGCTTAGCAATTTGTCTCATTGGCTAGCTACTTTGGGGTTCATGTGGTACTCCTCATCATGAGTTTTAGGGCAAAGTGAAAGCACTTCCCATAGTTATGGCAGTTGAGATTTATGTCCTCAAACTGTAAGATTTGATTAAGCAAATTGGTTACTTTTATGGTTCGCTCAAGGTCATGAACCGAGTTTTGTTGGATTATATGGTGTGAATGTGTGCACTTTGTGTATGAGATTCTTCTTTTTACTTTTTCAATTATTTAATGAGTAAATAATATTGGTTTCTCTAAAAAGATTAAGCAGTGGGATTAGATCAAAACAGAGTTGAAAAAATAAAGCAAAGCCAAAGTGCAATACAAACTGTAATGATGGAAAACTAACTGTAACTTATTGTGAATCAGTAGTGTGACTGGGTCTCTCTTTTCATCCCGAAAATAACGAATGGGCTAGAAAAAAAAAATTTAAAACAGAGTCGGCAATGGCCGATAATAACTGGTACTGGGGCCATACGGACTCGGATCGTCCTCGTGAGGGTCTGATCAGTGACGGATGTGAAGAAAAACCTGCAAAAAACATATAAAACCAGGGATCTAATGGGATCGACCCGGTATGGTCGCCAAAACTATAGCTGGGTAAAACCCCCGACTACATGCAAATGCATCTCCCTTTCGTTAAAGGGACGAAAGGGTAGAGTTCAAAATGGAAGAGCTAGCTGCAAAACAAACTATTAGCAACACAAATAAACAAATACAAACAATCTATAAAACTAAACATAGAACAATGAGACTGTTATACCTTCCAATTTACTTGAAAGGGGGCCACCATGCCCTAACCCAGAATGATACTGCTTCTCCACAGGTTTGGTAGTATGGAGGGTGACTCAACACACAAGAATGGGAGCAAGTGGGGCAAATGGAATGTTTGATGACTTAGGATGAGTAGTTTGAGAATGATGGTCTCTCAAAGTACTCATGCAAGTATAATAATGGCGGAAGCAATATGTCATGTTGTGATGGGGACCTAAACCCTTTATTTATAGTTTTTTATGTCCTTTTCTCTCATTTAGGGTTTTGGACCTTAATTAAAAAATTTAGGCCCTACTTAGGGTTTTAAGCCCCTTTTTGTTGTTTTTTAGCTCTTTTGGGGTTTTTAGCCCATTTTTTAATATTTTTGAGCTTTTTTAGAAAGAATAAGGTTAAAACATAGGTTTGGAGGTCAAAAGTGAGGGGGAAATGTTAATAAATGGATGTCTGTATGTGGTATGAGCCGTGTACGGTTGGTTAAGCAATTTTTGTGTTAACGCATACATTAAAAGTACCAGGAAAAATATTTCAAGGATTTATAAGCTTAAGACAGAGTGTGAAATCCAGTATACAAATAAACTTGAAAGAGCATTCAAGGATATTATACAATCAAAATACCATCATCAATAAGTGTTCCGGATTCAACATCAAGAACAACAAACAAACTATCATATATCAATTGTAGCAATAGAGCATATTTTTAATGAAAATGACTGTTTTAGTCATTAAGTTCAAAGAGTTGTTTCCACCAAATCAAGATGCATTTTCAGAAAATTAGAGAGGTTTTTATTCAAAACGGGATATTATTCAAAAAATCTCTCAGTTGTTACACATGTATTATAGTTTGGGAGAATTTAAGTCATCTTCACAGGGCAATTTGCCAGAATTTCACTTTACTGTTTGAGTCATAAACTTCAAAATATGATTCTAGGGATCTAGAGGTGCATCTAAGAAAACGAAGATATGGGTTTTGTCAGGAACATGGTCAATTATAATACCCTCTCTCATATTTCACATGGCTATTACCATTTGAGATATGCATGTGGGGATTTGAAGCCTATTTTTCAGCTGTCTGATCCCTGAAATGAAGCAAATCAGTTGTAACTGTTTCTATTTTTAGAGTTCAATTAGATTTTGAATTCAAGTCTAGGTAGAGGTTGTTTTAATATAAACTAATGTGTATTTGATATACAATAGAAAGGATTCAAGAAGATGTTTTCTATGGAAGGCTATGCATTATAATAAAACAAATGCAATGAATACCTTTTGTTAATTATCAAAACTAATGAAAACAACCATAATTGTGAAACCGAAACATAGTGAAAACAATAGAAACCATACTGCATCAACATGACGAGAGCACCATTTCTGATGAACAAAGCATAGGGGAAGCATGAATAACCCACCAGCAAGAGATATAAATGTCCAGGTCGAGAATGTCAACAAGAAGTACACCAATGTCATCCCTCGCTAAACCAAGAACCCGTGACTTTAGAGAGATGCGACAACACCCCATCCCTAATCACCGGAGAAGACATGGCACAATATTTTTGAACAAGGAAAATGTAGATCAACATGAAGAGCTAGCCCAAACTTATTACTATATAATACTAATGGAACACGAAGAGAACCGTGAATCCGGGCTTCAAATTTGAACATGCACTGTCAGCTATCCATTTTGTAGGTTCAACATCCAAAATATCATTTACAGTACTAAAAGTTGTATTTGAAAGGGGTTTCAGCCATTTCTTTCCAAGCATGCTCTAATGTACCTCTTGCCATAAGACGATTTGGACGCCTTCGCAGCAGAAGCTCTTGCATAGCCTGTTCTTTTCTTTCTCGGACCTCTTCACTCGCTGTTCCACATGCAGTGGTTGGAAGGTCGAATCAAAACCCCCATTCATGTGCCATAACTCATTTTGAAACTTTCTAAAAATTTGTGGTGCTAAAACCTTTTGTTTTTTTTATTTTGATGGTTTGTTGTGGCGCTAAAACCTTTATCTTAGAAAGTTATGACTTCTAATATGCATATTTTTTTTATCTTGATGGTTTCTTTTATGTGTATATGTGTGTGTGTGTGTGTGTCTTTTTGTTGGTTTAGTTTATAAATATATAATAATATATATTTAAGGTACTATGGTCAAGTAAAGAAGCATAAGAATGTAAGTGTAATTTCAAATTTAGTGGTGGAAAAGGACAAACCTTTTGGTTTTTTGGTGGTGTTATCTGATGTAATTTTAGGTGTTAGTGATATAATCTAGGTGTTAGTGAGTAGACAAAATTCTACTTTTATTAAATTCATATAAATTATTTTTAATGTAATTTTTATGTTATTATGAACAACATAGTAGAGTTTAGTTTTGCAACAATCTTGATGTTTTTTGTGTTGGAGCAATGTGTTAGATACCTTCAAATGTTTGGAGACTAAAACTAGGTTGTATTCAATCTAGAAAGATCTATCGCTTCTTGAAATTAGAACCTCTTGGGGGGTATTTAGAGACCGATGGAGTCAAAATATGAATTACAATCTATCTATTTTTTTCATATCAAGAGAGAACACAATCAAGAAGCAGAGATATCATCCAAAAGGGAATCAAACTAGCAGTCATCCTCCCTAATAGTTATTGGATATAGGTAAGGTGAAGAACTATCTAAGGTTTCTTCTTTACAAGATGGAACCTCTCTCACTCTATTCATCGTTGGGGCCTGCAACTATCCCATCATGTAATTTTGGCCTTGTTAGCTCCTAACATGGAGGGCTAAAGCATTTTCGTTGGCCCATGTTGTACATCGAAGTCATCATCAATGATATTTTCATTTATGGCTTATAATCTATATGTCAACTCCTAGGTCATGATGCATTGTCTAAATAGGGAAAGAAATATACAAGGAGAGTGGATCTGGGATCTATGATCCAAAAATAGCAAGTATGTCATGGTACACACTAGAAGTGTCTCTCCTAATATCTAAAGCCAAATGAGGAAAACTTGAAATAGTAATATGTCTGAAAGAACTATAAGAACTAGAATGGGAGCTATAATGGGTAGTGTGTCGACGTCGGGAGTGGGGAGCATACTGTTGTGATTTGGATGCATACAACTGAGTGTTGGGATGGGGTCGAGAGTAGAAATGTTGATGGGTTTGGGAGGATGTAGAGGTGGTCTATGGTTAGAAGTAGTGTCATCCTTTGTCGATATCTAGAAGCCCCTAGAGGAGGTGAGCACTGGAAAGAAGGAAGTGATCTGCTGAGTGGAGACCAGTCCCGACTGCAAATGTCACTGCAGGAGGGAACAAAGCAAATAGAAAACATGTTTTGTGGAAACTATGGCATGAACCTATCAATTTAGGAGCCTCACGCACACAATTCTTGATCTTTCTCCCAATAATTACATCAAAAACATTGATTTCCTAAAGTTCACAATATTTCCATAGCTTTTATTGACTAAGGTCAACTAAGAAAGGATTGAGAAAAGAAACATTAATAGGGTTTCATAAGTGTGGTTTTTTTTATGTTTATGTCATGTTTATCATGTTCAACCCCACCTTTCCCCATCTTTGGTCCCTCTTTTTGTCTAGGATTTCTCTAACCAACAAGAGTTGGAGCGATCCATATAAGTACAAGTACCAGAGTATGATGTCCCTAGCCTTTTTAGAATTCATATGTATTTATTTATGCTACTATCAGACAAATTTGTGATACAACCTAGTCTAGGAATTGTGTTGCAAAATATTAAGGGAAGCAAAGGTTGAGTAGGATTTGTCACTAGTGGTACTCAATAATTTGGAAATTCAAGTGCTTGATGAAGACCAAGATTTTTATTTGTCTAATGCTCAGTAATATAGTTCTTATTTGGGATTATATGTAGAGAAAAATCTAGAAGGTGTCCAATATGTAAGGTAAGCAAAGAAATCACATGTCGTTTGTATATTGAGTGATTTTTGTTATTGTTCTATGGGTATAATTAGAAAGAGGTATTTGTATAGAAGGCTTATGAGTTGGGGTCTTTATCAATGTCTGCTTAAAATTTGTGTGAGAACATAAAATTAAAAAATTATAGAGATTTACCTTTACTATGTACCTAGGGGGTGTGGCTGGAAAAGAATGGTGAACTATTTGATGGTAATTTTAATGTATCATGGTAGACTATGACCCTCCTCACTCAGGATAAAACCTCCCCAAGGCATGCTATATATCTTGTACTGTCCATCATGACATGATGGCCCAATGGGTGTCAGTACTAATAAAATTGAGAAAAAAAAATTAACGTCTCACAATTGATAGCAACACAATCCTAAGCATCATAGAAAGCTTTAAACAAAAGTCATTAGTGAAAGGAAAGAGAGTGGTGATCCCATAAATTATTGAAAAAATTGTGCCATGGGATTATCTCGATGGGACAACCCAAGGGGAGCATTTTGTGGGAGGCACAAGTGGTATTCTAAACTTCTTAAACTCACATTTTATAAAGTTAATGGCACAGATTAGGAGGGTACCAACAACAAAGCAAAATTGCTAGCTCTAAAATTGATATTATCTTAGGTTGTCAGAAAATGAGTTCAGAAGATTCATTTGATGAGTGACTCTATGCTTATTATTAATTTGATGAAGGGATTGGTACAGGTGCGAGATATTCTTCTCAATCCAATCTACATTGAAGTTGTGTTAATAAAGCAAGGATTCTCACGCATCTATTTAGAAATATTTTTTTCCAAGGAATATAAGACAAATTTATATTAAAAAAAATTGTCGTAATTACATTCAAAAACAGAGATCCAATGCTAGATCATCATAGCCACAATGAGCTTTCTATATCCCGAGTCTCACTTCCATTTTCAATTTTCATAACCTAGAATTTCAAAAACATATTTCATGTTCTCGACTAAAGGTAGAGGGCCATTCTCAAACTTTGTGGGAAAGTCACACCAAGACACTTAGGTTGGTGGGATTTCCCAGTAACTAAGTGGGAGTTGTTTAAAACCATTATTAATTCCTATTTCTACCCTATTTGGTACAAAGAGGACTAATGGACCTATTGGCATGAGTTCCAATAGAAGCAAGGGGAGAGTGTGCAACAATACACTACCTAGTTCAAAAAATGGCCATTATGTTGGATATATATACCAAGAAATGAGAGTTACTCATCAAATATTTGGGGTGTCTAAATAGACATTTATGGAGGAAAGTGTCGCTCTTTAAACCCATGTCAATTAATTTTCAATTAATGAGGCATGTGTGCAAGCACAATATATGGAGAATATGGGTATGACTAAAGAATAACCAAGTGGTTCCAAAAATAAAGGCAACCAATATGCTTCTAAGGAGAAAAAAAAGTGGAAAGGAGAGGATAAGAACACAAAAACCACCACAAATCAATGGAAGGATCCAAATAACCATTTCAACCATTGTAATATATATGGTCCCACCAAATATAAGTGTTGGAAGCTACATCCTAACGTGAATCCATAGAACCAAAAGAAGAATACAAAGAATACGAATATGTTAGTCGTGGATTCAAGCAACCAGATAGGGAGTAACCATGTTGTAAAATAGGAGTATGTTCCTCCATAAATCACTTAATTTACCATCTAAAGAGGTTTATGAAAAGCAATCCCTGTGTTTATATTTCTTTAAGGCCTTGGCTATTATTCATTTCTAATATTTAAATCTAGATTTAGAAGCTTTGGGCCTGACTTTGTCAACATAGATTTGAGATAATGTCCTTGATTTGATCAAATATCAGCTTGTTTAGGTTAGCCAATCAAAACTTGGATTTCAATATTTTCCAAGGCATTCAATTTTGAGTCTAGGTATCAAAATATTTCATACTATGTTGATGTCTTGACTCCTAAAAAATATCAAGGTTGAGAGCCAATGCAAGCAGTGTTTCCCAAAACAATTCCTTCATGTAACAAAATAGTAGATTCTCTATGAAGGGAATATTTGGTGTACATGTGTTGCATGGAATCATTATGAGGTTGTGTGCAGCAATGATGGATCTCACTACACCACATTACCCATGCAATGAATATTTGGCCCACATGTGCCATATGTGTCATTTGTGAAGATGGATGTATGTAACATCAAGCAAACACTCTCCCAGTATTAGTCACATGAATTGGATAAGGGTAGATGAGTCACAATGGGACAGCGAATTCTCCCAAACACTTTATGATAGAGTGGGGATAATAGTCCCTAGATGACTAAAAATGGGACCGTACCTTCTCTTGGTAACTCTGTGATGAATTGGGGATATTAGTCCCATGTTAACTCCCTCATTGAGAGGGAAGGGTGATTTTATAGTGACATTCTCTCGAACACTTTGTGACAAAGTGGGGAGATATATTGGACACCCTGTGAAGGGGTGGAGAGACCAATGCATTGTCTCATACACTCTATGATGTTGTGGGGAGATCTCTCAGACACCCTATGAAGGGGTGGAGGGGCCATTGCATTCTCCCAAACACTCTGTGATGGAGTGAGGATATCTCTAGAACACCTTGTGAAGGGGTGGATAGGCCACAAAATTCTCTCAGAAAATCTATGATAGAGTGGGGATATCTCTTGGACACCTTGTGAAAGGATGGAGAGGCCACTACATTCTCCCGAACACTTTGTGATGGAGTGAGAGATCTCTCGGGCATCCTGTGAAGGGATGGAGAGACCAATACATGCTCCTGGACACTCTATGACTGAGTGGGAAGATCTCTTGGACATCATGCGATGTGATGGAAATTTAATGCATTCTCCTAGACACTCTTAGATGGAGTGGGGAGATCTCTAAGACACCCTGCAATGGGGCAGGGAGACTGGTGCATATAACTAGTGCATATTGGTGCATACTAGTGCATATTCCATGTAGGCTCTCCAATGGGATGGATTGAGCTGGTGTATGTGGACCCACCAATGTACTAGGTTGAGTTTTTTACTCCTTGATAGAATAAATTGAGTTGTTACATGTAGGTTCCCCAATGGACAGGGTTGAGTTGATGCATATTGACTCCCCAATGGACTGGGTTGAGTTGTTGACACTTCTCGATGGACTGATATTGTGTTGGAAGAACTTTCTTATGATATAGAGATGTTAGAGACAATTTTAATTTACAAGTGATATCCATACACGGTGTTCTAGTATGATGATTCCTCCCTGGCTAATAGGGATTGTTGATGTAGTAGCTGTGAGAGGCATCCTCACAAAGTCGGCCTTCGAAAATATATTAATAATAAAGAATGATTATTATGCATAAAAGACAAGTCATACCAGATTAAGTGTGCACGTTGGCCCTGGTTAAAGTGAACAAGAAAACATAAAGTCAACTATAAATAACAAGGCGCGTCACTCATTTTCAGCCAACCAAGTTCACTCCACTCAAGGAAGAAGTTCGCTACAAGTTAGAAGAAGTATTTTCTGGGGTTCCCTATCTTTGGAGGAGTTTCTCCTTTGTTCTCGGGGTTTATCGATCTTCTGTTATATGTGATTACTATGTATTTGGATGTAGTACTTTGAACTAAGATCTCTATCACAAGGTTGTTGCATTTTGTCCCTTGTGGTTTCCCAGGTCAAAATATTATGTCTATTATTTCTATGCTTGGACGTTGTTCTTTTAGTGATCCTACTATATATATTATACTACATATAATATTTGAATTATACTGCTAACTTTAAAAACTATCAAGTAAACCTTTAGGGGGGTCTTTCCAAACCCCAACTTTTGGGTGGGGGGGGGTCTTTCCAATCCCCCCCGATAGTCTTATTGGACTTTTGGGGAGGGGTCTTTCCAAGCGCCCCCCCCCGGCCCAAAATTCCAAGTGATGTTGGAATTTGGGGCGGGGGGTCTTTCCAAACCCCCCCCCCAACGATATTAACATCATTCCACACTAGAATTTGTTTGACATCATTGATACAATTACCCAATCCCACTACAAACTTTGGCATACCCAAAGCTTGGGAGGTGTAAGCGTTGGTGGTTGTTCAACCTCTGTAGCTCCATGCATCACATCACTAGAAGTCTAACAGTTGATTTGTCGAAGCATGATAGTATTGGAAATGGGATTATTAGTCTTTTTAGTAATGGAATTTATAATTTCACTTTCAAATCGTTTGAAATAAACTCTGAAATATGTGGCTAGTTTTTGCACATCAAGGGGGATATTGAGTGGAACTTGGGTAAGAAGGAAATTAGAGACTTTCCTTTGAATGTTGTGGATTTTCTTTTAGTATTGGTACTTTATGAATATATCAAATCTATGTATTTTTTCTAATGTTCCCATCATACCAATGTCTTCACCTTTGTCCAGTGATGTGTCTGTATAGTCGAAAATATTCTTGGAAACTTGATAAATGGTAGGATTTACCGACAACAACTTCTCCTTGAGTTTTTTACCCTGTGTTTTTGGGGAAGCAATCATTTTAATTATTCCCAACTTCATAGTTAATGAGGATCAACTAGCAATAGAGGAATCCTTGATTCTAGAAATTGGACACCAAACTAACAATAATTTAACATGGAAGTCCTGACTTGCTCATGACTATCTAATATACGAGGTAAGTGAAACATTGTGCATTTTGGCTTTTAAACCCTTGCTATTTACATTTCGTCAACTTCCACATTTTCATAAATTAAAGTGGACCCAACTCAAGGTGGGTCAGAATCACTATCCTCGACATGATGTTAGAATGATTTTACTAATAGTATTATAAAGGTCCCCAAACCCTCACTTCAGAAAAAGTGTGAAAAAAAGAGCTATAGATGAAGGAAAAACAAATCGTTATTGATGCAGGGTATACATAAGCTTAAACTCTTGCAACTACAAAAATTTATCCCATGGTTTCACCCATATTTTAGTTGTGTATGGCTTGATGAGTGAAGCTTAAAGATAATTTTTTTTTAAAGAGAATTACACTAACTGTCTATGTGTGTCAAAAGATATCAAATTTAATCATCTAGATTTCAAATTAGTTTACAATGACATCATTATGCAAGGAATAGATTATGAAGTACATGAAACTGGAGCTTCTTCAGAAATCATCCATTATAAGCAACTAGATCTATCATAGAAAATGTATCTCATTGTTTTATTTTAACAAATACAACTAATTGGCTTGTTGAAAAATGAGGATGGACTACAAACACATTTATAGAATATTATACGTTTACGGAGAAAGTGTATGTTTAGTATTATTTTACTTATTTATAATCAAGCCCTTTCTTATGTTATTTCAATGTGTAAAAATCTAGAACTGGATTTTATTTGTAGATCATAATACAATGTCAGAAATATAGTGATGAAGAAATGGAAAATATTAACAGTGATAATGTAAGGAATGACAATTGATTGATATCTTAAGGATATCAAGCATATCTAATGATGTGTTAACCAAACCTGATTCTCATTTATGCATGCCAAATTCCTTGAAGCCATTGGAAAATAAAAGTGATAACAAAAACGCAATTAAGACACATATCACCCTATAATCTCAATGTTGGAAAAACCAACAATGAAATGGTTTTAATTTGTCTTTAATTAATCTCAGAAATATATTCAAATTAAAATGACATTGATGAAAAACTACTAGAGTTTTTCATGGATAAAATGACCTCCTAACTTGATAATTCTAAATATTAACAACAAAACATTTGTGCTTCCTGTTTCAACTTATTGTTTTCCTTTTGGATTGTTTTTATCATAAAAAGAATCCACACATAATTCTATCTTCTCTTTGAAATTTCTTTTCATTTTGGATTGTTTTCATAAAAACAATCCAAACATAATTCTATCTTCTCTTCGAAATTGCTTTACATAGCTCTAATTCACCTACCTTCAACCATGCCATTTATAATCAAGATGCCAATCTCCCTTCATGATTTTTCCTCTTGTTTTTGCAATGATCTTGGCTTCCTTTGTTTTTATAACTATGCGGTAGAGGAAGCGTTCCACCTCCTTCAGTAATTTGGATCCTCCATTTCTTATTATGAGGATAAACAATGACAAGAATAGGAAGAAAAACAAAATTTTCCTTTGAAAGTTGTCAGTTCAACCATTTTCCATTGTAGAGAAGTCTTATTTGAAGTGGATTTCATACCACGTGGTGACTATGGTTGAGGTTAAGTATCATAATGACCTCTAAATATTACTCTCCATATCCTCTTACTCAAATCTCTCTTACTACATCTAATTTACAGTTTTGAATATGGTTGAAAACAATAGATTAATAATTCAAGAGAAGCGAGAGGTTAATTAAAAGAATTTCCAAAACACCAAAAGACTTGGATTTTTTTTTAGTCTTTTGAAAACTAAGTTTTTGTTCTGTTATTCATATTTTTCCCCATTTTGGGGAGCATTCTTATGTAACAATTGTTCCCTTATAAGCATGTTTTGTGGCATTGTCCTCCATTTCGTATCTTGTGAATTTAAACTTATAACTTGGATTTGTACTAAGCCATCAGAAAACCATTTCATTTTCATGATCCTCTTTTGATTCACACCTCCCCATTGGGAGGCTTTTGTACCTTAAATCTCATCATTAATGGAGATGGAAGCACAAGGCCTCCACTCATTTGCCCAAGTCCACCACTGCATGTCCTTGTTCCACTAAAAGAGATATTTTTCCACTCACTTTGCATGTTTTGATGAGGTAGGCCTTAAGACCATTAACCAATAAATATTTGTTATTTCTTATATATACTCACATACATATCCCACAACTATGGAATACCAAACACCACGTGAATTTAGTGGAAGAACTTTCCTTTGTACTTCATCAACATAATCATCGTTAAGAACTGACCTAATGTTACATACTATGGTGGTTCTAATTGCAATTTATCTTGTATCCAACCCAATGACCTTGGTTCTTATAGACCATAAGTTTCTAGAGGAATCTCGTAAACTAAGGTTTTAAAAATTAAATTTCATTATGAACCATTCTTAAACAAATCATTTACCGTTTGGTTCCTTTAAACTTTGATTCAAAATAATGCATTTTTATCTCCAATCACCCTTGATTGTCGAAATGTGGTGCATGGTATAGCTTACATCTGCATCAAATTTGCTTTCTACCTTAATTCCTCCCATCTTGGTATTTTTCATTGCTCCACTCCAAGATTTATCCCATTATGGATTAAACATTATTTGAGGTTTCTTTCACTTCTAATTTGTGTGCTCATCCACATTACAATGTTTGCAATTCCTATATGGATCATTCCCCTTTTGGGTTGTGGTTGCAATCCTTTTTCCATTTCATCATGTTGGTCTCTTCTTGGTCCATTTGTTGTGACCCCTTATTGAAGTCTAACTTAAAGTATAGAGATTTTTTGCTTTCCTCACCTATGCATTCCACACTAAGACACTACAAATGCCTCTGGAGATGGGTGTATAGTCCTCCAAGGTACTTCACCACTATCCCAAGCTCTTCCAATGAGATAGCCAACTCGATAGCTTTCTTCCATAATTTAGACTTGTGTTCGTGTACACTTTGCCCTTGTTATATCCAAAGGTGCTTTTTCCATGGATAGGAAGTGATTTCAACATCTTCTTGAAATCCTCCCATTTTGTAACCATGAATTTTTTTTCCTTGACTCAAGGCATCTACATATCCATCCCACATAACAAAACATGTTCAAAAAATTTTAAATGGGAAAAATAATTTTATTGTAATTTTTAATTTTATAAAGACCAAAATAAACTATTAACTATTTCAAAATCTCATTGGATCCTTACCAATTTATCCTTTTTGTAGGAGTTCAATGCCACCTTACAACTTCTAACCTAGAATTATTATATGTATTAGTCCTTTGAATATTTCTCCCCATATATATCCCATTTCTCATCTCCACTTTTTTTAGGATACAATGTGTATAGGAGTGGCCACAACCCTTGAAGCTAAATCCTTTAAAGTGTTTTTGCAACTATTTTGAAAGGTTCATGTGGGTGAGGTCAATAATGTTAAGTTGTAAAAAAATTTGTCAATTAATCTCTGATGGTTGTATAGTTTCCTATTATACTTCACTATAAAATCCCTTCCAACCAAGTATTTTGGTGTGCCATCCCTTCAGTTATTGGATTGTGCATTTGGGCCATCCAACAAGCACACTAACAAAGTCCATCTTGCCTTTTCTACATGTCCATGAAATGACTCGAACACACAAATGAATTGTAACCATCATATTGGTTTTCCATAACAACAATAACTACAAGTCACATATGCACTTCCATAAAATCTTCATATATATGATTCACATATAATCATGTGACATAAATGCGTTAATCCAAACATAAGAGGAACATAACAACACTATGCTATGTTTCTTATCATTTTTTATTACTTTTTTTAAGTCATCAAGCCATGTTAAAACCGAAGAGCTATCGACCATAAGTGTAATTAGCATGGGAACATCTAGTTTGAGTTAGTTGTTAACAAATATGGAATGAGAGACATTGCTTAATCAGTATCTTTCTTGTTACAAGTGTTCGACCCTTCTTGGTCATAAGAGTTTTTGCTTACAAGAGGTATCTACGTTGGAAATAATTGTCATTGATGTCAAAAGAGTTCGGTAATGACAAAGGTATAAGTGATGGCAGGACACGCGATGGCATATGTGATAAGGATGGAAAGACACATGAGAATATCCAATGAGGGGATCAAGTCAGGCGAAGTCCGATTGGGCTTGACTGATCAATCCTCTGGTCAATCAATGCAGAGTCGTGGAGTTGCATTCATCTTATTTAGGATAGGTTGTACGGCTAAGATCGTATCAAGAAAATATTTCGATGTCAGGTAAAGAATCAATAAGGTAAATGTACGTGGAAGATAACATTCCAGAGCGCCAAAGTGAAGTTCTCTAGTTAATAAGAGATCAAAGGCTACGAAGCATTCTGCAACAGATCGACGGTTCTCAAGAGTTCTGGAAAAGAATTTGCAGGAGGAAAATTGTGAAAGCCAATTTCTGGAAAAGTGTGGTTCCGCAATCTACAACCTGAAGATGAACGTTTAAAAAAGAACCCCAAGAAATTGACGGCTTGCAAGAAATCGACGGCTTGGAAGAGTTACGAAAAAGAAGTTGCAGGAAGAAAATTGTGGAAGTCAATTTCTGGAAAAGTGTGGTTCTGCAATCTGCAACCCGAAAGATCGACAGTCGAGAAAGAACACGCAAGAAATAGATGACTCATAAGAGTTGCGAAAAATTAGTTGCGGGAGGAAAATTATGGAAGTCAATTTCTAGAAAATTGTGGTTCCATAATCCGCAATCTACAACCCAAAGATAAACAGTCAGGAAAGAACCCGCAAGAAATCGACGGTTCAGAAAGGTCGTTGTAGAAAGATAATTGCAGAAGCAATTTCAAGAGAAGTCGAAATGTATATCCACAATCCGCAATTGCAGAAGAAAGATGTTTCCGATTGCAAAAAGGTCATTGCGGAAAGATAATTGTGGAAGCAATTTTTGAGAAAAGTCGAAATGATTACCCACAATACGTAATATAGGTGACTGTTGAATGAAGAGATATGTTTGAAGGTATATAAACAATTGTTTAAACCTTCAAATAAGTGTCTCTAAACATTTAATTGATATATCGATTGATGTAGAATAGTTAAAGATCAAATTATCATATAAGGGAGGTAGGGAGGTGCTAGGGCAGGCAACATGCCTGCAAGGGGGTTGCAGCCTCCTTCCAGTGGTACCTAGTAAATAGGGTGTCGTAGAATCCTTTCAACAACAACTGATAAAATAGGGGGTTGCAGCCTTATTCTAGTAGTTGCTGGTAAATATGGCGTAATACCATCCTTGTCTGTAGTAGCAAGTATAAACTATTTGTAAATGTAATTTTGTAGTAATAGGAAGTATTGGTGGTTTACCCAATTGGGCTTCCATGATAAATTTGTGTCCTGTGTGTTCTTGTTGATCATGTGTGTTAATGAATAAATTAAAAGTGCTTTAAATTGTTAAAAGTTATCAATACGGATTCACCCCCCCCCCCCNTCCTAACTAAGACCACAATGGATCAGCAGGAAGGATTAGCTACCAACAGACCTCCATTGTTCACAGGAATTAACTATGCATAGTGGAGTGTAATAATGAAGTGCCATCTAATGTCTCTTGGATGGAATGTTTGGAGAGTAGTTGAAAAAGTGTATAAAATTGAATACAGCCTACCTACAGATAGAGAAGAACTTGACCAATATGAGGCCAATTAAGCCTTGAATGCAATCTTGAGTGGGTTAAAAACTCAATATTTGTGAAATTCATGCAATTGAAGACAACCAAAGATTCTTGGGATAAGTTAAAAATTGTCTATGAGGGATCATCCAAAGTTAAACAATCCAAACTTTCGACATACAAAGGACAATTTGAAAGCCTAAAGAGGAAAGAGGAAGAAAACGTTGCAGAGTATCTTCTAAGGGTAGATGAAATTGTCAATGTTATTAGAGGCCTTGGAGGAGTATTAAAGGAAAAAGAAGTAGTTGAAAAAGTACTAAGAACCTTGCCAACGAAGTATGACTGAAAGGTATCCACTCTATAGGAACGAGATGATCTTGAACACATGACAGTAGATGAACTACATGGAATCTTCACTACATACGAGATGAGAACAGGACAAAATGGATCACCAAAGAAGGAAGCATCCTTTAAAGCTGTATCCAAGATCAAATATGAGGACCTATATGATGAGGAAGCTCTCTACATCAAGAAACTTGAGAGAGAGACTGGCAAGTACAAAGTGAATTAGATACCCTTTAAATGTTTTAACTATGGAAGGATTGGACATTTTTCCAGAAGGTGCCCTTACCCAAAACAAGAGCATAGTGATGATGAAGACCTTGTTGTCATAATAAAGTATACAAGAAGAAGTTTCAGAAAAATAAGAAAAACCTCGATTCCAAAAAAGACAGTGAAGATGATGAAATCCTATTCATGGGATTAGAAAACAAAATCCCTAAAGAAGAAATAGAAGATGTGGTAAATATAGAAGAAGAACTTATAAATGCTCACAAAGAATTAGAGAAGTATAAAAGGATGTACAAAAAATAAAAAACCCACATGATAGAATTTGAAGAGAAAAACAATGATGCGCAAAGAATGACTGTTGACTTAAAAAACAAGGTTCTAGAAGTTAAAAGGGTTGAAAACAATCTAGAAAAACAACTTAAAAAGAGAATACAATAATCTGTAAGGATTGAAGAATATATTATGCACCTTAGAATGAAACTAGATGAAGAATATATCAAATCAAAGTTTGAAAATAGCTCAAGGACTTTAGATGAAATCTTGAGTGTCCAGAGACCATCAAGTGATAAATATCGATTAGGATTTGTCAAAGAAAAGAAGCCAGGATATTCCTCTTCCACAAACCAAGATGGAAACAAAAGAAGCTATGATGCTACACTCAAGAGCCCAATTGAAAGGGAAGAAAGTAAGAAATCTGGTCCTCTCTTACAAAAAACAGATATGATGTCGAGAAGACCATCGACAAGTAGACATAAACAACTCCTTTTGGGAAATTCTTATACCTGTAACAATTTTGGACATATAGCTAGAAATTATAAACTAAAGGCTCCTATGGAGAAAGGGATTACATCACATACTTATCTCTATAAAGAAAATATCACTATAAACAATCCGAAAGGAAGAAACTACAATTATTTTGCTCCTTTACAGAGTTATAGTATAGAATGCTACAAATGTGGCAATTAGGGACACATTTCTAGAAAGTGTAAATTAGTAATTCCTATGGATGACGCCTCAAAATATCAAGGCAAAGAAGAAAGGATGGCTTCGAAGAAGAAGGACGATGTGGAATTTTCATTATCTCTATGTGCTATAGAAAAACAAAATCTATGGCATATGGACAGTGTATTCTCAAAACACATGATAGGTGACCCAACTAAATTCCTAATCTTTAAAAGGAAGCAAAATGGAAAAGCCACCTTTGGAGATAATCTATCCTCTAAAATAATCGAAAAGGGTACAGTGGCTATTCGAGACAAGATGAAAGTTGAAAATGTTCTGCTAGTAAAGAACTTAAAACCTAATCTTCTAAGTGTGAGCCAAACATGTGATCAAAGACACATATGTATATTTGATTCCAAGAAGTGTGAAATCAGAAGAGAAGATTCAAGAAAACTTGTTGGAACTATTGTGAGAACTCCAAGCAATGTCTATCTTCTTGAAAATGAAGAGCAATGCCATGTGAGTCAAACTGATAATAGTAGATGCCTTTTCTAAAAGGGTTTCTCATGACCTAGAAGAGAACCCTAAAATTAGCATTAGAAGGGATCATATACTCAGGGGGAGATTTCAGAAGAGAACCTTTTTCATTGTTTTCAAAGGGGGAGAATGTTTAGATATTGCCATCAATACCAAAGGGGGAGAATGTTGGAAAGAATTGACATTGATTTCAAAAGAGTTCGGTAATGAAAAAGGTATAAGCGATGACAGGACAAGCGATGGCATATGTGATAAGGATGGAAAGACACATGAGAAGATCCAGTGAGGGGATCAAGTCAGACGAAGTCCTATTGATCTCGACTAACCAATCAACGCAGAGTCGTGGAGTTGCAATCATGTTATTTAGCAGAGGTTGGACGGCTAAGATCATATCAAGAAAATAGATCGACGACGAGGAAAGAATCAACAAGTTAAATGTGCATGGAATATAATATTCCGGAGTGCCAAAGTGAATTTTTGCAGTTAATAAGAGATCAACGGCTAGGGAGCATTCCGTAGCAGATCGATGGTTCTCGAGAATTGTAGAAAAAAAGTTGCGAGAGGAAAATTGCGGAAGCCAATTTTTGGAAAAGTGTGGTTCCGCAATCCACAACCCGAAGATCAATGGTTAGGAAATAACCCACAAGAAATCGATGGCTTAGAAGAGTTGGGGAAAAGAAGTTGCGGGAAGAAAATTGCAGAAACCAATTTCGACGGTCAAGTAAGAACTCGAAAGAAATCGACGACTCAAAAGAGTTGCAGAAAAGAATTTGTGGGAGGAAAATTACGGAATCCAATTTCTAGAAAAGTATGGTTTCGCAATCCATAATCTACAATTGCTGAAGGAAGAAGTTTTTGATTGCGAAAAGTTCGTTGCAGAAAGATAATTGCGGAAGAAATTTTTGAGAAAAGTCGAAATGCTTACCCGCAATATGCAATCCGCAATTACAAAAAGAAGAAGTTTCTAATTGCGGAAAGCATTAGAGGAAATTTCAACTCAAAATGGGCCTCCTAAAAAAATTAATAAAATAATATTTATTAATTTTGGAGGAAGAAAAGAAAAAAACTACATTTTTATTTGTATTTTCAACATATCTCCTTGTGCTTTTACTCAAACTTTGATCAAGAGAGCTTGTTGGATGCAGAATTAAATTCCGCATCCAATGAGTACCCACTTGACATACTTTTGACAGACCTCGCTACCCCAAAAACAAGAAACGTCATCATCACATTTTTTTTCAGGTATTTCTTGTTTTTGGGGTAGCAGGGTCCATTAAAAGTATGTCGAGTGGATACTCGTTGGATGCGGAATTTAATTTCACATCTAACGAGCTCTCCCAATCGAAATTTGAGTAAAAACACGAGGAGATATGTCGAATATACAAACAAAATAAAGTAGTTTTTTTATGATACCTATGCCCAAATTTATATTAAAAAGGTGTTTAAGACCTATACGGTATTTCAAATTTAAAGCAATTTTATTGGCTAAAACATGATGAAATGGAATTTGAATTAGAGTTAAAATGCCCATTTTGAGTTGAAATTTCCTCTAATGATCATTGCGGAAAGATAATTGCGGAAGCAAATTTTGAGAAGAGTCAAAATACATATCTGCAACTCGCAATTGTGGAAGGAATGAGTTCTCACAAATTATGGAAAGGGAAATTCAGAAAGGGAAATACGGAAAAGACAATGCGAAAAGGTCCGTTGCAGAGAAACTGTTGCGGAAAGAACATTGTAGAAAAGAAACTGCAAAAGGTCACGACTGATAAATTAAATAAAGTTAAAAATGGTAAACAAAGAAGTAATTTCGAATTAGTTTATCTGTCTGTGAAGAGTCACGATGAAGATAGATGAGTGTTGAATGAAGAGATATGTTTGAAGGTATATAAACAATTGTTTAAACCTTCAAATAAGTGTCTCTGAACATTCAATCGGTATATAGATTGATGTAGAACAGTAAAAGATCAAATTATCATATAAGGGAGGTAGGGAGGTGCTATAGGGTAGGAAACAGACTTGTAAGGGGGTTGTAGCCTCCTTACAGTGGTAACTGGTAAATAGGGTACCGTAGCATCCTTTCAATAGCAGCGGATAAAACAGGGGGTCATAGCCTCCTTTCAGTAGTTGTTGGTAAATAGGGTGTAATACAATCCTTGTGTGTAGTAACAGGCATAAAATATTTGTAAATAAAATTTCGCAGTAATAGAAAGTATTGGTGGTTTACTCAATTGGGCTTCCACGATGTTAACTTTGTGTTATGTGTGTTCTTGTTGATCATTTGTGTTAATGAATAAATTAAAAATGGTTTAAATTGTTAAAAGTTATCAATATTGATTCACCCCCCCCTCTCAGTATTGTCCAATATTCCAACAATCTATGCTAGGGAATATCATGTTATAGCAAGCTTATTTCTTTCATTTATGGCTCATCATAAAATGATAAATGTATGGCTTACACTTAAATAAATTTGCAACCTTGCAATATTTAGATTTTGTTGTTAAGAATGATTCAAAATTATTTAAAAGATACTTAGGATGCAATTACAAATTCATATTTTCCTGACTATAGACTAAATTTATTATCCTTGCGACACAACCAAGTGCGCCATCACATATTTTCTTCCACTTTTATTAAGTAATTAAGCATGGAGTTTCTATTTTTCACCAAGGTAAATGGATCTACACATAAGCTATGTTTTGTATTTTGAATAAATGAATTTTTTTTCTATATATACTTTACTTTATTGTAAACAACATTTTCATTCTCCACTTGCCCTAACAACTTGTTCCAAGCTTCAATGTTTTATTCTTTTATTGGGTTGATGCCTATGGATGCTTTCCTCTATTAGTGTGTCTACCTACCTAAAAGAAGTTATAACTTAATCAAGTCATTAGTATTATAAATACCTTATATATATGATTTCAAACAAAAAAAATACAAATATTTATTAGGTTTAAAGTTGGTTCCACAATATGTATCTTTAAATATCAAATTTAATGCATACATATACATGGCTTTCTATATCCTTTAAATTAATTGGTTCCTAATGATTTTCATCAATCTAAACCAATGTACCTTCCCATTGATATTTTTAAGCACTTTAAAACCAACATGTACCACATACAATGAACTAATTTGATATAGTTAACATTACTTTATATTGTCTTGAATGTTTTTACATATCTAAGAAATTTTCAAACTCACTTCAATTTTACCTTGTTCTTTAGTTTTTTATGGTGATGCTTTAGCAAATGAAAAGGGATATTTTTATGATGAGGAAGAAGCTCATGACATTTGTGTTATTGCTATATTTTTCACTTCATCACATATACTTAGCTATTTTGTTTTTTTTCCATTCGATGCTCCTTTGCACCTTCTAGGGCAATTGCTAGTTTTATCTAATTACTGAAAGTATTCCCATTATCTTCAATAATTGAGATATGCAAGGAAAATTTTAAGGATCCATTAATATTTAAAGTCTAAAAACCTTGGTGAATCTTACTTATTCTTAAATTTTGAATCATAAATTGTTTGATGATATTTTTGTGAAAAAAATTAAATTTATAAAGATTTTATATAGGTGTTGGATTTGGCAATGTTTAGAGTAAATTAATTCATCATGTGGGAGTTAGGTGAATTATTTTAGGAAAATTGATGTTTTTTGGATGAAAATTATCCCATGGATTAAATTTGGCCCCTAAATTTTTCCCAAAAGATATGTGAAATATGCAAGGACAAATTTGGGATATTAACTCAAACTAGCACCCAAATAACCAATATAGAGCTAAATAAAATTCACTAGAAAACAATTATAAAAGCCCTAATTTTATTTAAAACTAAAAACCTTTGAAAAACAAACTTATAGATGATTTAAATTTTAATTTATAGTTACTAGACTTGGAATATCAGTGAGGTAAAAGAGTCAAAGTCCTAACATGGATCGAGAATATATATATATATATATATAAATGCTTGATGGGTTAGTTCAAGTGGTTGAGACCTGTGAGTTGTGAGCAAAATGTATCGGGGTCAAATCCCCAGGTGGCTATGTACCCAGTGGCTTAGGCTCCATAATCAGAGTCGACAAGGCGAGGCCCCTTCAAGTGGGTCCCCTAATAATCCTTATCGTGGATGTAGCAACTCCTCCAAGGTTGTGAACCACATTGAATATATCTATATCTATATCTATATCTATATCTATATCTATATCTATATCTATATATATATATATATATATATATATATATATATATAGAGAGAGAGAGAGAGAGAGAGAGAGAGAGAGCGCTAAACCATGCCTAGGTGGTCTCTAGTGGATAAAATACCTCTAACATGCAATAGAATGATAAAAATAGTAAAAACATAGGGCTCTTAATGTTTTCCTTGACACATATTTTAATAAATTGTAAGTAAAACTTGGTTAGCACAAACCAAACTCATGATTTAAACCTTACATGTGAGTTTTATTTGTGACTTATCAAAATCTGTGCGCATGAAAACTTTAAGAGCCTAATTTTTTGAAAACTCGACCAACCTGAGTCAAACTTAGGACAGTTTGACTCGGATCAGATAGGGGTTGAGTCTAATTTGAGTCACCAAATCACAATTTAAACCACAATTCCTGTGGCACTGCTTATGACATATTTTCTTAAATCAAAATATTCTTCAAAACTTTTTATTTTAATATATATTTTATTAATAAAAAGCTAGATCAAAACTTTTTTTATTTATAAACTTAATGAAAAGATCAAACTTAAAATCGTACACCATCTATGTTTTGTGAATATCTTCTCCTAAATATCTACATTATTATATATGGTGAGAGGAAATGTATCATTGTATTCGACTCAACTTTGAATTCCTATTACTTAAGTTGAATGCCTTTTTTTTTGTAAGTATGCAAATTCTATTAAATGGTGTTATCAAAAATTACGTAACAGGTAGGCATATGAGGTGGTCTGAGACAGTGAAACCACCATCCCAATTGATAAAAAATGCATATTTAACTAATATTTGCACAATAAAATGCCCACCCTTTAGAGGGAAACCAGGCCATAGACATACGCTCAACATTTATACTGTTTAGATATAGTTTTAGCAAAATACCACTAAACAAATGAAAACAATAAAATTGGAAATAAAATAAAGAACCCATGGGTAGTGATGCCATCTTCGAGGTCTTTGTCCACATTCTACTGAGGGGGGGCTTCTTCCAGGATGGGGAAACCACCCTGGAAGGCATCATCGGAATTTGAAGCATGCAACTTGACTGGGAGGAGAGAATATTTGAGAACAAGCTTGGAGGTGGGCTCTTCACTGTTGTGTACTTGCTTGCTGAGAAGAGTCCCTTTGGTTGAAGGCACAAGGAAAGAAACACTCATCATCGCCACTTGATACAGAATTGATCCTTTCTCCATAGACCGCCCTCTAGTTGCATTGTCACTTCCTACCTCAGTGGCACTATTCGTTCAATGTCCAATCACTAGGTTCTTCCAAGCGAAAGTAGCTTCCATCCCATTGAGATGGTCATCCAAATCTATAAGTTTATCCCTGACCGCAAGCACCGTGCTCTAGGTTGAGCTCCAGTTGCTCATCATGCCATCCATGAGCATCCCCATCATATTCTTAATCAACCAATAGTGATTGATTTTACCCCCGCTTCTTCCAGAGGCCAGGTGCTCTGATACTAGGCGAACCTCCCAATCCTCTATCAACACACAGACCAACATTGAGACTCTAGGATCATATCCTTCCTCCGACTCCGAGACGAGGTTGCGTTGAGACCTTCTGCCACCACTGCTACCTCTACATGGGGCCTCGCTTCCTAGACATTGAATTGCCCCAAGAAGTGTGGACCATACAAAAAGAAATACATTGCGACAGGGACGAATGCAAAGCAATGCTTTTCAACAGAGAAAAACCCCTGTTAAACACTGTTGTAGGAAAAAAAATCAGAACAAACAAAGCATACCGAGACTAAGAGCCATGGAATAAGAAGGTTGTAGTCCTCATCCCATCTTCTTAAATTGTCCCGGTGGAGAACCCCAATGGTCACACATTTTGGTTCAATTTCCATGGAGCCAACCTTAATGCTTCTGGTACTATGTCGTCATCCCTCCATTAATTGAGGGGACTTCGACCTCTGCCTACCTTAAAGAACCCACACTCTCATAGTTGTGCCTTAAATTCGTTGCATGCGAAGTGCCACACTATAGGCTCCCAAATCGAGGCTCGACTTGCAGTCGCGTTGGCAAGTGGATACTTGCATCCAAGTTAAGTTGACTACCTATTACTTTGCCTTGTTTTTTTCCATTTTAACCTAACTCTGCAAAATCATGATTTCATGTGGTAATACTATCCAAAGTTTTCAAACATTTCACTACAATGCAATTGGTTGAGAGATGGGGGGTCTTGTTACCAATCCAACCATAGGTTTCTTGGTAATATAAAAGATTTTAATGAGGGAATTTAAAATCTTGACATTGCTAATACCTTGTTTGATAGGTATTAAGACCTTATTTTCCAGTTATAAACTAGCGCATTGCACTGTCATAATCGTTGTTGCACCGTTTTCTAACCACCAAGATGTTATTACACCGCCTTCAACCATTGCACCATCATTGTTGTTGTATATCCCTCCTTCCATTATTAACATATTTGATGTTCGTTTCTTGCAAATCTCCACAACCTTTACATCTCCACAACATAAACATCTTTACAATCCAATTCCATTAACATGGCTAAGTTTAGCGTACCACTCTATAGAAATCCATTAGTAATTACCAATTGTTGATAATTAGTAATTTTACGAGCATCTATGAACGAATAGATTACTAGATATATTTGATGTCTGTTTCTTGCAAATCTCCACAACCTTTACATCTCCGCAACATAAACATCTTTGCAATCCAATTCCATTAACATGGCTAAGTTTAGCATACCACTCTATAGAAATCCATTGGTAATTACCAATTGTTGATAATTAGTAATTTTACGAGCATCTATGAATGAATGGATTACTAGATATAAAGATAAAAACATACATAAATGAGATTGATGAAATTCTCTATCTATCATCCAATAATTATTAATAGAGTTTCAGTTTCTGATCTAACTCTAACTCTCCACCTTGGACTGAAGGTCCCCTTAGACACTAATATTTGTTCCTACAAAGATATCGAGCCCAAGCCTATGTGTTGTTTAATGTGTCGGGACCAGTGATCAAATTTGAAGGGCTTCTTTTAATTTCATATTGAAGGGTATATATCTACCAAACCCTTCAACTTTGAAAATTTGAAAAAATAATTATACTTTATTTGAAAAAGAAAATTAATTATACATTTTATAAAAAAATGCCTATAAATATTTATACTTTCAAACTTTAATAATGTTAAAAAATAGCTAATGAAAATTTTGTAATTTCAATTAAACTATAAATTCAACTTCGCATATTGTTGTGAGGCACGTTGCATATGAATGAACAATAAATACTAAATCACATAAATGAACAATACCAAATCCCTTTGAATAAAAGAAAAAAAAAACATATATCAAAATGCATCTTGGAATTTATTCTACACAAAGATGCACAATAATCAAACAAAAAATTTCAAAATAAATCACAATTACCTCAACGCATATTTTCAATGACGTTGAATTTTGATTCCACAACTAATAAAAGCCAAGATTGTTGCAGCCTAGGGAAAGGGCTTGGCACCCAAATTCCAATATATATTTTTCCACCCACAAAATAAATATGATAAGTGCACGAATTGTTATTCTCTTTTTAGCCATAAAACAACAACGTTTGGCTTTGCTGGTACGTAACACATTCACCCAAAAAAAATTACAACGTTTGGCTCTGCGGGTAGGTAACACATTCACCCCAAAAAAATTACAGTTCGGAAAAATCACCCATGAATCAAGTTACAATTATTCTCTCTTTTTAGCGAGAAAACAACAACGTTTGGCTCTGCTGGTAGGTAACACATTCACCCAAAAATATTACACTTCTCGAAAAATCACACATGAATCAAGTTACAATAACGATCAGACAACAAATAAAAAAACAAAGAATAGGATCAACTTCGAATGGCTGAAAAAAAAAAATTGATGCACATGAGAAGCTTTGAAGCTCTGCAACCCCCATCACCTATGCTAAACCAATTAGCTCGCCAATCGCAATATCAGCCTCACCAGTCACAATCTCATAGTAAAGCAGCCACACAACCATCTCTTTAAATAACCGCTCAACTTCACTAATTTTGTAAGGAAATTATTATTTCCAATATCAAATATGGAATCTTTTCTTGAATACAAAAATAAAAAATCAAGGCCCGAGATTTAGCTGGAAAAAAATTAAAAAATTAGAAAATGCTATAATTTAAGGAAAATGTCTATTTTAGAAAGATGTCAAAATTAATTAAGTAATTAATATGGGTTAATTAATTTAATATTAATTTATGTTTTATATATATTTAAAGAAATTAAAATAATATTGAAAGACTATTTCAAATTAAGTCCTTTTGAAATTTATAACTAGTTTTTTTTCCTTCTTTGATGAAGGATAAATTTGAAAGTTTAAATTTTATTTGAAGTATATTTTATAAAATGTACTTTTGGGAAGGGTTAGACCCCCTAGGAAGGGCTTCATACGGCTATGAAGGATTCAATTTTGATCATTGGTCGAGACTAACACTAACAGGGTTCAATCCCTACTCAAAAAAACACTAACAGGGTTCAATCCCTAGCGTCTATGTGAAATCATGGTAAAAGTAAGCAATTATTTGCTATGCTGCATTTAGTATACTACATAATGCTCAATTAACGTCTTGCTTTTGTATTTTAGATTTATTTGACGCATTTATTTGATGCTGCCAATTATAAAAATGATAGCAATTGACCTCATAAAACATATTATCATGTTGTTCTCAATTCGTCAGCAAAGACCTAGGAATCACGCTTATTCTTAGAAGGCGGTCCAAAAATCTCACCCTGAGTGCTTGGAAAGCTAATAATGGATTCTTTATCGTCTCCTTGACTAAATTTAGGCACATAAGCATTCCCTTTCACCTCTCAGAAGCTTTAAGCACTCCTTTAGTCCATCATTGTAACCATCTTGTTTCAAGATTAAGTGACTTTGTTTAGTAGTAATTTTGTCAATAATTTTTTTTATATGTATTCATACCATCAAAAGTTATGAACTTAACTAGCACATATGAAGCCATGAAATAGAACATTGTTGTAGTTATCTTATTGTGATTTGTTATATTATCTTATCATATGATGCAATTTGATGAATCATCTAAATTTTTTATAATATAGTTTTTTTTCCTCCAAATTATTCTAGTGCTATTGGATTATTGTATGTAGGAAGAGAACACATTATGTATTGGTTTAGCGAATTGAGTTTAACACAACTTCTTTGCGTATTGTTTGATTATTTGTTTAATTTCCAAGTGCAATAGCTTTGTGTCATCATCACAATTTTAAAGAGGAATTGTTACTTTTTTTTTTCAGATGGAAAGATCCACGGGAAACCCAGTAATACTTCTCCACATTCGTGGATGGTAGAGGTGGTAAACCGTCGGCCATCCTAGCAGAAGGCCTAACCCCAGAGGACTCAAGGCTTGAACCCGTGACCTCCCCCCGAACCAAGAGAGTGTACGCACGTCTTACCAATTGAGCTAACCCTTGGGACTAAAAAATCTTTAATTTATCTAGGATGCATTGTCTCTTTTGCTTGAACTAAGAATCAAGGATGTGTTGTCATTATATATATATATATATAGTCACACAAATTGTTTGAGTGATATGCAATTGTTCGATGTAGTAAACCAATGTTACATAAAAATCTTTAATGTATCTATTAGCTTTGTATAGGGGTTGGTGACCATGAGGAGCTAAGGAGCTATGGGCTGCAATTGTCAATATTTTAGCTCAATTATTTTAATTACATTACATTCACACACATTTGTTTGACATGCCACTTGTTGCCGTATACAACACGTTTCATTACCACTTCCACGTGTTGGATGGTTAAATAACAACACGTTTCATTACCACTTCACTCATTCATAATCAACACTAGTTTAGTGCACGACATTAACTTGAGCGAATGATCTGCACAACAAACAATCGTTATTATTTATTAATTGTTGAAATATGTCAAATGGATAATGTTCTTGAACAAGGAATTAATTACATTGTATTTATAACTAACATAATACCTCGATAGTTATTGCTTTGGTTGTGCAATCTTGTCTGTTTATTGAAGTGACAATGAAGTGTTATGATGAAGGAACATCAAGGAGGAGATTGACATTTGAAAACCTTTTACAAACCCAATGTCTCTTCAAATATTTTATAAAATATGATGTGTATGAAAACATTATTATTATTTAAAATATTTTTTATAACTTGTTTCAAATATTTTTAATCATTCTTTAACACAAATATTATATAATATTTTAATGGTTGAAAATTCATACTCAATCAATATCAACATAATGTTGTGAGAATTGCTTCTCAAGTAGATCTAGGAGCTAGAACAATATTCACCATCAAAGTGTTTGACAAAATATACAAGAGAACAACAAAGAGACTGAAAATAGCTAGAATAACATGTGTGAAAGGTGCTAATATCTAACCATTATATTACAACACATCTTGTAGATGTTATAGTACATATTTATAATACATTGGGGAAAATTCGTGAGCCCTTGGAGCCCATGTGAATGCATACAAGTGTCAGGGTAGGATTTGACCCCTAACCCCCCTAGGTTGACCAATAGGCTCCCAAACCTAACTAAACAGTCACGAAACCATGTGTGAACATGTGTGAATAGGTAACAAGCATGCCTGATTCATAAACAATGGAAGACAAGCATGGGAGAGCGCAGGGGTGAGTGGAGGAATCTCTAGGAGGCAAATAAATGCCAAGGAGACCACAAAAGCCACATTCACACACACTAGCGCCCCTAGTCAAAGATGGAAGTGGTTTACAATTAATGCACAGTCTGAAATGTCAAAATGATTAAACTAGAGCACCTCAACTGTCATTAATGAGCCAGAATCACCTATTTTCTCAGTATTGATCAGTATAACATAAGTTAGACCATAGAACATAAGCACAAGGCAAATGATTATGTCTCCTAGGTAGATCATTAAGGTACTAAGGCAAATTATTGCTCCAACACCCCCCCCTTAATCCTAAGTTAGTACAACTTATTCAAAATGATTTATCAAGGCCTTGGCAACTAAGGCACACGTTACCTTTTACAACAAAATTTTATTGATCCATGTAACTGAGGTAAGGAGGATAACCTCATGGGAAAAAACCTCCCCTCAAAAATGGATATGAAAAAGATGAACAAAAA
This sequence comes from Pseudotsuga menziesii, assembly GCA_001517045.1. Lineage (NCBI taxonomy): Eukaryota > Viridiplantae > Streptophyta > Pinopsida > Pinales > Pinaceae > Pseudotsuga > Pseudotsuga menziesii. Next base: position 339,202 of record LPNX010201765.1, read on the forward strand.
GGTCTTCAATAGGTCCTCTTATTCAATTGAATGAGCTGAAAGAACTACTTCTTGGTGATGGACTTGGTGAAGATGTTGTGGATGCCAAGATCATGCATCCATGCATCAAAGTGTTGTAAACAAAGATCATGCGGAGAGGCCCTTTGATTGTCATCATTTGATGATGGAGGGGCATCATAAGAATGTATTTTTCTACAAGCATACTCTGATCTAATATCATAATAAACCATGGAAAAGATATCTCCGCAAAATCTTTCCCAAATAGCATCAAAAGATTCAACAAAATATGCATCATGTGTAGCTGCCATATCATGAATAAAATCATGAATCTTCTTCTCAATTTGATGAAGCACCTTCATAAATCTGTAACAAAGCTCATGAGGCTCTGAAATATCAGAATATATGTCATACAAGACAGAAAATATCAGAGGTATGGTGTCTCCATGAGCGAATGGATCCATAGAGAGAGAAGAGTGAGCAACTAGATCACAATTGCAATTGAGCGAACCTGGAGAGTCCAGAGACTTGAGATTTGAACCATGGGTGGTAAAAGTAGGTCCAGACATATGGAACGACAGTCCCATGAAGGCCAATGATATGGCTGTCCAACCAATGAAATACATACCCGACATAACACCAACATATACAAAAGACATATTATTGGAAACTAGGTGAATTTCAGAATTTCCAACTAGTGAACTTGAGGGTTGTTGGGTATTTCGGTCATGAAATGGCTAGGGAAATGAGTCAATGAATGTAATAGACTGTATATAAGCCTGTATATATCCTTTAGAATCAGAATGGGAAAGATCTAATTGGATTGGGAAAGAGCTTTTAGAAGACATATTAGAAACTAGCAAAAAATGACTAGTTTTGGGAGGAAGCTTTGGTGAACTGACTGGGGTTTCTTCCAAGGAAGGGATGGAGGCTTCAAATTCTAATATATCAGAAGGTAAATCAGAAATGGTTTTTACCCATGCACTCAATGCATGCTCATGCTTGCCACTTTCTTGCTTGTGCTCCCATATTCTTGCAAAATATGGAAGACCAATATGGTTCTCCTCAAGGAGTTTGGTCATGATGTCCATCTTCTTTCTGAAGCAAGATATTTCAATATGTGAACATCTGCAATAACCACATGTGGGTCTCTCTCTCTCTCTTTTCTCCTCCTGGATCTCGAACTCTCATCAGTATAACTGGAGCTTCCTAAACTTGACTGCTTCTTCTCTTTCTCTTTTTGCTTCAAATCTTTCTTCTTTCCTTTGGCTTGATTTGGTACACCAGCATCAAGGAATTGTTCTTTGGATTTGATGGTAACCCATTTGTATGAGTTTGTCCTTCTCATGATTCAAAGACTCCATGAAATCTGCTAGTGCAGGAATCTTCCAATTTCTAGTTGTAATCTTGCTTGAATGGAATGTCGAAACATACACAGAATACTCAGGCCCTAACTTAGAAAGGATGGACAAGATAAGATGATCTTCTTTCTTATTAATGCCACACTATTTTAGCTGAAGTAGTAGTGCTTTAAACTTGGTAAAGAAGTCTTCAATGTTCTTATAGTGAGTTGGGCTCAGGGAGATTAGCTTGTTCTCAAGCTAATGACCTCTCATTTCATTTGTCTTTCCAAATAGTGACTCAAGATTGAGCCAAACTTCATTGGGTGTGCCAAGAATTTCAAAATGGAAGAGGATATCCCTCGAAGTGTTGAGATAGAGTATACCAAATGCTTCATCAATTCTATTAAAATACTTATCTTTCTCCACAACAAAATTTGGCTCGATTTCAGTCCCCATGGTGGCCCTGTAGAGGTCCTTGGACCTCAACTGGATGACCATCTTGGCCTTCCATTCAAAATAATTGAATGGAGTAAGCAATTCTCGAGTTTGATCCATTCTGCTTGCGCAACCTATGACAAAAACATTGTAAAACCTTCAATGCAAACACTTGGACTTTCTGGAAATATGCCCTAAACAACAACTCAAACCTCTCTAGATTTGTTTGCAGCTCCAACTAGCTCTGATACCATGTGAGAATTGCTTCTCAAGTAGATATTCACCATCCAAGTGTTTGACAACATATGCAAGAGAACAACAAAGAGACTGGAAATAACTGGAATAACACACATGAAAGGTGCTAATATATAACCATTATATTACAACACATCTTGTAGATGTTATAGTACATATTTATAATACATTAGGGAAAATTCGTGAGCCCTTGGAGTCCATGTGAATATATACAAGTGTCAGGATAGGATTTGACCCATAAGCCCCCTTAGGTTGACCAATAGGCTCCCAAACCTATCCAAACAGTCACGAAACCATGTGTGAACATGTGTGAATATGTAAGAAGCATGTTTGGTTCATAAACGAGGGAAGGAAAGCATGGGAGAGCGCATGGGTGAGTGGAGGAATCTCTAGGAGGCAAATAAATGCCAAGGAGACCACAAAAATCCACATTCACACACACTAGCACCCCTAGTCAAATCTAGAAGTGGTTTACAATTAATACACAGTCTAAAATGTCAAAATGATTAAACTAGAGTGCCTTAACTGTCATTAATGATCCAGAATCACCTATTTGACTAGTATTGATCAGTATAGCCTAAGTTAGACCATAGAACATAAGAACAAGGCAAACGATTATGTCTCATAGGTAGATCATTAAGGTACTAAGGTAGATTATTTCTCCAACAAATAGAAATGCCCTAACTTAACCATCCAAGCTAGTAGGGACACCTCAAAATTTGAAAACATTCTAGTCGTTAGGTTAGAATAGTTGGGTTTCAAGAAGGCGGACCCCAAAAGAACCCTAAAACCTCCTCGACCTATTGGGTTGTAAGCTAGGTAAGCAACCATATGTCATGATCATAATGCACAAAATGGCACACTTCATTAATTGAGCTCCATAGTCGATGATGAAGACAATGGTGTTGGTGGCAATTTATACAACCACTATACATGCCAATAACAATACCCATCTTAACAGTGATCCTTTCATCAAACTCTACTCTCTTCTTATCTAATATTGGGATATGGCAATTTATCGCACCCACCTTAACAATGATCCTTTCATCAAACTTTTCTCTATTCTTCTCTAATATTGGAAGAGTTTTGTATACTGGGAGAGATTTGAAGAGGAGTAGAAGCAGAAAAGGTTTTGAAAACATGAGGCACATGAGGATTACAATCCGTTGGCTAGTTAAATAACAAATCAGGTAGACGCTGAATGGAAATATCACTCATTCATAATCAATACTATCTTAGTGCACATCATTAACTTGAGCTAATGATATGCACAACAAACACTCGTTATTATTTATTAATTGTTGAAATAAGTCAAATGGTCAATGTGCTTGAACAATGAATTAATTACATTGTATTATAGCAAACATAATACCTTGATGTTGTGCAATCTTGTTTGTTTTTTTAAGTGACAATAAATTGCTATGATGAAGGAACACAAAGGTGGAGAATGACACTTGAAAACCTTTTACAAAACCATGGTCCCTCAAAATATTTTATAAAATAAGATGTGTACAAAAATATTGTTATTATTTAAAATAATTATATAATTTGTTTCAAATATTTTTAATCTTTCTTTAACACAAATATTATACAATAGTTTAATGGTTGAAATTTCATACTCAATCAATATGAACATAATACAAATCCCTAGTTTAACCATCCAAGCTAGCAGGGACACCTCAAAATCTAAAAACATTCAAGTGGTCAAGTTAGAATAGTTGGGCTTCAAGGAGGAGGACCCCAAAAGAACCCTAAAAGCTCCAAGACCTATTGGGTTATAAGCCATAGTGAGGAACCATGTGTCATGATCATAATGGACAAAAGGGCACACTTCATTTGTCATAACCCCAAAATTTCAAAAAAAATTAAAATTTTTAAGATAACATAAAATGTCTGAATACGCAGTTTACTAACTGCTAGCGGTTAGCAGAAAATGAAACAGTTTAGCAATTAGTATTAATTAGTTTCATAATACAATAACTAATACAACTTTCATTTTCATAAGGTATATAAGAATGACCTGCATTCAGATTTATTTTAGCTTTACTAATAATTGTACTTTTTGGCAAGTAGGTGAAATCTATCTTTGAAAACTTGGACTTACTTAGCATTATGCTAATGCAGATGAACTGCTGGTTCTTACAGGTTCAACAGGTAACGATCGATCAAGTAGGAGTTTAATTCATAATGTAGCAAGAAGTAATTCTATTGCAAGTTAATATGCTAGTAACTAAACTGATTATTAAAAAGCAAGCTCTAATGAGGTAAAGAAATTGTCTTCTATAGTTTTTGTTTCCAAGACAGTATTCAATGTTTAGTCATAAAGATTGTTATCTTTATCATACTTAGCTAAACAAAAAGATACTTACTGTGAGCTTAGAGCTCAAGTTCTTCGCCAAACAATTTCTTCTATTTTAACATGCTTATATCGCTAATGTTATGTTTAAAAGTACTGTCTTTTATTCATGAAATTACTCCTATAAATCTTGAAGGTAAGGATTTCCAATAGAGTACATGTTTTTATTTTGTCTCTATCTTACTAGCCACAGAAATTATTAACTTGATGTTTGTATGTACTTATGCTAAGCATCAAGTTATAAACTTCGGTACTTATATTATCGCCCTGTTGCATGTATTATTGTAACAACATACAATACCACATTATTTTATAATGTACCAATCTAATTGTTACTTGCATCCTGTAGAGATCTTACTACCTACCACCACTTTTATAAACTCTAAATCATAGGTAAATACTTTATCAATGTTATTCCTATAATTTATAAACTTTGTGCATGGTTTACACAATAGTAAAATTACTATTATAATGTTGCCTCACTATAATAAGTTGTAGTTTATACTAACTACTAAGGTAGATTTTACTACCTAGAAATTCTACTCTAAGGTCTATATCAAGTGAAACATTATGACAAAGATCCCTATATTATGCTAGAACCCAGTAAGCACAATTGACTTTGTAAATAGTGATAAGATTCATTATTATTGTCATTGGTAAGTTGAGCATACAAAACATTATTTGTAAAAGTTTACAATAAGTATTCTTGACCCCAGTAGTCATTAATTACAACTTAGCATAAAATTTAACATAATGTTCCTCAAATAATATAAAATTGTTTTTGCAAAATTGGGGCATGTGACATACACACCCCCTTAAATTATAACATCGTCCTCGATGTTATTTATTCCTCGTCCTCAGAATTCCCCTGGAACAGAATTGGATATGCATCCCGCATATGACTTTCCAATTCCCAGGTGGCTTCCTCTAGACTAAGGTGCTTCCATTGCACCTTCACCTGACCAATGGTGCGGTTCCGAAGTGCGATCTCCCTCCACTCGAGGATACAGTCCGATTCCCCTAGAAAATCTCCTTCTGGTTCCACTTATACATCATTCTAGTTAACAACATGAGTAGAATCATGAACATATTTCTTTAATACAAAAATGTGAAAAACATTGTGAACTCTTAAATTCGGTGGTAAGGCTAACTGACAGGCTACCTGTCCAATCTTGGACAATCTTTTAAAAGGACCACAATAATGAGGTGCTAGTTTTGCACAACTACCCAACTTCAGAGAGCTCTTTTTGGGTCTCACCTTGATGAACACATGTTCATCTACCTGAAACTCCTTTGGAGTTATTTTAAGGTATTCTTGACTTTTCTGTCGATCTTGCGCAATTTTCAGATTACCTTGCACATGCTTTACAATTTCTTCCATTTCTTTCAATAGTTCAGGTCCTAATACTAGCCTGTCCACCGGATTACTCCAAGAAATAGGAGTGTTACACTTTCTTCCATACAAGATTTCGAAAGGACTAAATTTGGCTGAAGATTGATAATTATTATTATAAGCAAATTCTAGCAAGTGCAAATAATCCTCCCATTTACTTCGCTGATCCTTTACATACATTCTTAGTAAATCTTCCAGTACTTGATTTACTCTTTCAGTCTGTCCATCAGTTTGAGGATGGAACAAAGTACTAAAATTTAGTGTAGTATTTAATCCTTTAAATAAATATTTCCAAAAGTTACCTATAAATTTAGGGTCTCTATCTGAGACTATAACGTTCGGTATCCCATGCAGTCGAAAAATTTGCTTTAAAAAGATATTAGCTATGTTTGTAGCTTTATACGTAGTTTTTACAGGTATAAAATGGGCTTCTTTACTCAATTTGTCAACTACTACCATTCTAGAATCATTTAAATTCTGATTTTTAGGCAGTCTAGTAACAAAATCAAGACTAATTATTTCCCATTTCCAGCTAGGAATGGGCAATGGCTAAAGTAATCCAGCTGGGTGTTGATGTTCAATTTTTACTTGCTAACATTCAAAACATCTAGTGATATATTCTGCTAGTTCAGTCTTCATGTTTGGCCAAAAATATTCTTTTCTTAACATAGTTATAGTCTTCTGATAACCTGGATAGCCTGAGTATTGAGTTTTATGGATTTCATCTAAAATTAATAACTTAACTTTATGTACATTAGGTACATACATTCTGTCTTTATACAATAAAAATCCTTCTTCATTCAAGCTGTACCCTTTACTTCAACTTTTTGTTGGATTTTCTTTCGTTTTTGTTTGTAATTCTTGGTAAATTTCATCTTGTTCTAACCCTTCTTTAAGCTGTTCTTCCAGATTTGTTGTATAAGTGCTAATAACTGCTATAAAGTTCAACCTTGCAGTTCTACTTAATGCATTAGCAACTTTATTTTCTTTCCCTTTAATGTGCTAAATTTCGAAATCATACTTACTTAGAAAAGCTAGCCACCTAGCTTGTCTAGCATTTAGGTTAGGTTGATTTAACAAATATTTTAGTCCTTTATTATCTATCATTAGAATAAATTTTCTTCCAATTAAATGATGACACCACATCTTTAGAGCATGTATGACAACAGCTAATTCCAAGTCATAAGTTACATAATTATTTTCATGAATTTTTAATTTCCTAGACTCATAAGCGATAACATGCCCTTCTTGAGTAAATACTCCGCCTAAACCATCATTGTAGGCGTTAGCACACACTACAAAATCTTTATTTGGATCAGCTATTCTTAAAATAGGTGCGCTGATTAATAAAGTTTTTAACTTCTTAAAACTATCCTCGCACTTCTGATTCCAATCAAATTTCTTTCCCTTCTTCTGCAAAGAGGTTATCGGATTTGCGATTCTCGAAAACCCTTCAATGAACCTCCAATAATAACCTATAATTCCCATGAAGGATCGAACATCCATTATGTCTTTAGGAACTGGCCAATCTTCAATCGCCTTTATCTTTTCGGGATCCACTGAAATTCCTTATTTAGTCACCACATGACCTATGTATTGGATTTTATCCTTAAAGAAGTCGCATTTACTAAACTTTGCAAAGAGTTGATGATCTCGTAACTCTGGCAAAACAATTTTTAAATGTTCTTTATGCTCTTCTTCAGATTTCGAATAGATTAATATGTCGTCGATAAACATGACCACAAACTTATCTAGATATTTATGCATTATATTATTCATTAAACACATAAATACAGTTGGGGCATTAGTAAGCTCGAATGGCATGATGACAAACTCGTAATGGCCACATCGAGTCCTAAAAACTGTCTTAAAGGTATCTTCATCTTTAATCCTAACTTGGTGATCTCCAGACCGCAAATCAATTTTTGAAAACACCGTAGCTCCACGTAGTTGATCAAATAGATCATCTATGCGAAGCAAAAGATATCTATTTTTAATAGTCATCTTATTCAACTGACGGTAATATATATAAAGTCGTAGAGTTCCGTCATTTTTCTTAACGAAGATGACAGGTGCCCCCCAAGGAGACACACTGGGTCGAATATATTTCTTGTCAATAAGTTCTTTTAATTGTGACTTAAGTTCATTAAGTTCAAGTATGTTCCTCCAATAAGGGGCCTTTGAGCTGGTACTGCTCTGATACCACATGTCATAACCCCAAAATTTCATAAAAAATTAAAGTTTTTAAGATAACATAAAATGTCTGAATACACAGTTTACTAACTACTAGCGGTTAGCAGAAAATGAAACAATTTAGCAATTAGTATTAATTAGTTTCATAATACAATAACTAATACAACTTTCATTTTCATAAGGTATATAAGAATGACTTGCATTCAGATTTCTTTTAGCTTTACTAATAATTGTACTTTTTGGCAAGTAGGTGAAATCTATCTTTGAAAACTTGGACTTACTTAGGATTATGCTATCGCAGATGAACTACTGGTTCTTACAGGTTCAACAGGTAATGATCAATCAAGTAGGAGTTTAATTCATAATGTTGCAAGAAGTAATTCTGTTTCAAGTTAATATGCTAGTAACTAAACTCATTATTAAAAAGCAAGCTCTGATGAGGTAAGGTAATTGTCTTCTATAGTTTTTGTTTGCAAGACAATATTCAATGTTTAGTCATAAAGATTGTTATCTTTATCATACTTATCTAAACAAAAAGATACTTATTGTGAGCTTAGAGCTCAAGTTCTTCGTCAAACAATTTCTTCTATTTTAACATGCTTATATCGCTAATGTTATGTTTAAAAGTACTGTCTTTTATTCATGAAATTACTCCTATAAATCTTGAAGGTAAGGATTTCCAATAGAGTACATGTTTTTATTTTGTCTCTATCTTACTAGCCACAGAAATTATTAACCTGATGTCTGTATGTACGTATGCTAAGCATCAAGTTATAAACTTCAGTACTTATATTATCGCCTTGTTGCATGTATTATTGTAACAACATACAATAGCACATTATTTTATAATGTACCAATCTAATTGTTACTTGCATCCTGTAGAGATCTTACTACCTACCACCACTTGTATAAACTCTAAATCATAGGTAAATACTTTATCAGTATTATTCCTATAATTTATAAACCTTGTGCATGGTTTACACAATAGTAAAATTACTATTATAATGTTGCCTCACTATAATAAGTTGTAGTTTATATTAACTACTAAGGTAGATTTTACTACCTAGAACTTCTACTCTAAGGTCTATATCAAGTGAAACATTATGACAAAGATCCCTATACTATGGTAGAACCCAGTAAGCACAATTGACTTTGTAAATAGTGATAAGATTCATTATTATTGTCATTGGCAAGTTGAGCATACAAACCATTATTTGTAAAAGTTTACCCTATGCTCGAGCCTCGTGATTGTTTATTTGACATGGTTAAAACTCCCTTACTCTATAGTCAAACGATGAATATTAGTTATTAGCAATTGTAACTAATCTTAAACCATCGATTGCAAATAGTATAGTTTGAGCTTCAAATAATATGTAACTATTTTAAAGTCGATTGTAAAGTAAATATACAAATCATTATTTGGAAATGTTTATTCTATGGTCGACTTTGGGATTGTTTCAAAGGCAAGGTTTTTACATCCTTACTCTATGGTCAACGACATAGATTCATTGTTAACAATTATTACAAACCTCGAGACTATCGTTTACAATGATATAGTTTATGTTTTCATTGGCGAATCTATATTTATACATTCCATAGTCGTGTGCATAGTTCGTTTATTGATCATGGCAATAACAAATTGAATAATTGGAAACACAGATTGACTATAGATAAGACCCTTGCGTGGTTGAAAGATTTGGAGGGCATGTGGTCTGCTCTCATCCATGCATTGGTGACTTAAAAGACTAGAAAACCCTATTCACCTGTCATTTGTCTCCGAGGGTTTCGTTGGCTTGCAGGCTGCTCTGTGTAGTTTTCTCAGCGGTCATGAGAGGTTGTTCCTCTACTTGCCTATTCCGTAGCTTGTTTTTGTTGTTGTTGTAGTCTTATTACTCAGTCTTAGGCCACTAATCTTCATGGTTGTGAACCTTACTGTGTGAGTGGTTACTTGTTTATTTGTTTGGCTCTCGGCCTATTCATGGTTTCAGTTCTGATTTTCTTGTGGCTCGTCACGGCTTTGTGAAGCTTGTTAACACCGTCTCCACTCCAGGGTGGGCGTAGGGGTTTGAATACTCCTTTGTGTAAATTGCTAAAGCTGGTGACAGCTTCTTCGTTGCTCGAATTCTCTTCTTACTTGTAGGTAAAGACAACTTATATCTTCATTATGAAAACTCTTTGTTAAGTTATTTATATAGTTAGGGTTTTTAAGCTTAGAAGCTAAGTATTATTCTAACGCTCGGTATCGTGCTATTTACAAGAACCCATGACATCTCCAATATTCAGTGGAAAAGAATACAACGGCCGGCTTCAGTGGACTCATGGCCCCAACCGGTAAGCCTTGATTTCAAATATGGGTTTTTCCCTACTTGCAATGAGGGTTATTGAAGGAGAAACACAATGCTTGGAAGTCTGTTTCAGTTTCTTCGTTAGTTAAGAGGTTTTATCATGTTGCTTTCCAGATTTTACTTACAAACCCTTGCTCTTAAGCTGGGTAATACCGACCCTTGAGCCGTGATATGTATTTTTGTTGAGTCTTAGCCGTATGGCTCGACAATGTAATACAGTTGGTTTTTAATTAAATGAAAGACTTCGTCAATCTTGGAGCTCTATCTCGTTTTTGCAGTGATTTTGTTAACCTGTAATTAATATGTTATTTTACTATTTTAAAAGGTTTATAAAAATTATTTGTTTGTAAAAAGACTATGGTCAGTCTATTGCATGAATTCTAGTTTTCTTGATAATTTTGTTACACAATCAATAATGTAAAATGTTAAAACTTTAATAGATTAATTTATAATTGGATAAAAATAGTTGGTAGGGTTCCGACCCTCAGGTTTTTCTTTCACAGGCTATAAGCCTGTTTGTTAAAAAATAAATAGCTCCTAATTATGTAATTGTTAGCTTTATTTCGTTTAATGTCTATATTTACTTTACTTTTATTTACTATTCTATAACTTACAATTATTCAGAGCTCTCTAAAGAATAGAAGGTTAACTCTGGAACTCTGTTTATTTTTCATATCTAAAGGGTTTATAAACGTAACTCTAATCTAGTTTTTATTAAGTAATAGTTTTAAGATTTAGTTAATAGTTTAAAACATATACTGTTTGGTTAATAACTTGTTTATATACTTAGCTATTATCTTCTATAAACTTTTATTTGTATCAATATACTGTTACTGCAACTCTAAAGTAAGTTACTATTTCTTTTCCTGCATTTTTATTTAGTTACACTAAGTAAAATAGTAAACACAATTAAACCATAACAATGTTTTTCATTATATTTTAAACATTGAAATAAATTTTACTTTGCTATCTACAGATACAAAATCCTATTTACTATTTTCATTCTCTTAAGAATTCTCATCTACTTAAAGCATTCTAACTGTGCTAGAGTACGACTTGGTTTCCAGGTGTAGAAAAACACAGTTTAGAAATTTATATTCTTTCTATTTCATTATTCTCTAAACAAATTTCTTTTCTATAACAATCTAATAAGAATACTAATTCTAACATTTTACAAACTCTGAACTTTTAACATTCATATAGCAGATAAACTAAGATTATTTAACTAAAAACAGTAAATTAAAATAACATAGAACCTATTGAGGACAAGACGACAACAGGTTTAGGAGGTTGTTCCTCCCTACCAATCTCCTGGAGAGCGCTCAAACAACACTTCCTCAGGACCCCCGACCCTGTTCCTAGTATTCTTGGTTGAGAAATGTGTGGAGAATGCAACTGTAGAACCCCTTGTCAACTGATTAGTTCAATACCTCAATAAAACACTATGCTCTTAGCAGTATGATCTTCAGCTTAAAAGCTGCAACTAGATCAATCAACAGTTATCCCCTCAAACACTTTCTAGATTTCCCCTCCATTGAATTTCTCTGAAGTACATTCATTCACCCTGAATGATCACTTCTCTAGAATGAGTAGCCTCAGCTCTCTTCAATGGGAATTTTTAGAAATATGTGATCTTCTGGGTTAGTTTTCATTAATTGAGACACCTGCTCTGATTCCACTTTCTTGGGGAATCATGACCACAAGTGTAGGGAGGTTGCCACCTGCAACAATTAGAAGTGGTTTGAGGATGCTGCCACATGTCAGTTTTCTCTCCACCCAGTCTCCTCCACCAATTTGACCAGTAAACATTCTTTTAACAGCTCTCCTAAGCTGTTGTCTCCTCATTTATTTATTTATAAATAAAAGATCCCAAATTTACAATAAGTATTCTTGACCCCACTGGTAATTAATTACAACTTAGTATAAAATTTAACATAATGTTCCTCAAATAATATAAAATTGTTTTTGCAAAATTGGGGCATGTGACATCATTTGTTAAGTTCCACACTTGATGACAAAGACAATGGCGGTGATGGAAATTTATCACAGTTACTATCCATGCCAATAACAATACCCATCTTAACAATAATCCTTTCATTGAACTCTGCTCTCTCCTTCTCTAATATTGGAAGAATTTTGTACACTGGGAGAGATTTGCAGAGGAGCAATAGAAGCATAAAAGATTTTGAAGACACAAGGCATAGGAGGATTACCACGTGTTGGCTGGTTAAGTAAGAAACCGAGTAGATGTTAAATGGTAATACCACTCATTCATAATCAATACTAGTTTAGTGCACACCATTAACTTGAGCTAATCGATGTACACAATAAACACTCGTTATTATTTATTGATTGTTGAAATCTGTCAAATAGCCAATGTGCTTTGAACAATAAATTAATTACATTGTCTTTATAACTAACACAATACCTCGATAGTGATTGCATTAGTTGTGCAATCTTGTTTGTTTTTTTAAGTGACAATTAATTGCTATGATGAAAGAACACATATGAAAAGAATGACACTCGAAAACCTTTTACAAAACCAAGTTCCCTCGACATATTTTATAAAATAGGACGTGTATGAAAATATTGTTATTATTTAAAATATTTTTTTATAATTTGTTTCAAATAGTTTTAATCTTTCTATAATAGTTTAATGGTTGAAAAGTTGTACTCAAAACAATATGAACATAATACAAATGCCCTAGCTTAACAATCCAAGCTAGCAGGGACACCTCAAAATCTAAAAACATTCAGGTGGTCAGGTTAGAATAGTTGGGCTTCAAGGAGGTGGACCCCAAAAGAACCCTAAAAACTTCGAGATTTGTTGGGTTGTAAGCCAAGTAAGCAACCATGTGTCATGATCATAATGGACAAAAGGGCACACTTCATTTTCTGAGTTCCATAGTCGATGATGTAGACAATGGTGGCGATCACAATTTATCACAACTACTATCCATACCAATAACAACAACCATCTTAATAGTAATCCTTTCATTGAATTTCACTCTCTTTCTCCAATATTGGAAGAGTTATGTACACTAGGATGGATTTGAAGAGGAGCAGTAGAAGCATAAAAGAAGAAGACACGAGACACACGAGGATTGCCATGTGTTGGTTAGTTAAGTAACAAATCGAGTAGATGCTAAATGGTAATATCATTCATTCATAATTAAAACTAGTTTAGTGCACGTCATTAACTTTAGCTAATAGATGTGCACAACAAACTCTCATTATTATTTATTAATTGTTGAAATCCGTCAAATAACCAATATATTTGAAGAGAGAATTTAGTTACATTGCATTTTTTTTTCAGAGGAAAAAATACCAGACCTTGATATTCTATTAAAGAAACAAAGTACATCATATACAATTAGCCAATACATGGAATATATCAAGCTTCCGCAAATGCAGAAACATTTGGGGATCTCTCTAATAGCTGTAATTTCGAAGAATTCTGGTCATCCAACCAAAACGGGGACAGAAAAGCATTAAGTCTGCTAAGGGCAGACTTTTCTCATCATTCCTGTAGAAACAGGTCAGAAATCTATCTGATATAATTCATGAGAGACCAAAAAACATATGAATCAGGAGCATAACAAGAAGGCTGATAGGCACATCCATGTCAGCAGAAGAACAATTCATACAAACTGTAAGCACGTGCCTCATAAAGAGAGCAAAAGGGCAAAGCCCGACATAAGCTAGAATAACTGAAATATCCCATGATCAATGATCATACCATCCAAAGATTCAGAAAATGCCCCATGCCCTGGGGCCAACGAAAGAGCTTGTTTGGAGAGACTGTCAGCTTGTTGGTTATGCTCGCAATAGATATGATTGATGGTCACTGAAGGGACATGATGCAGCAGAGAAAGAATGTCATCACACCAATGACTCTAAAGAGGGGCATTCAATGAAGCAGTTTTGTTCACCCAAGAGATGATAACCTGTGAATCCCCAAATATAGATACAAGAGGGATCCCCAAATGAATGGTAACTGAAAGAAGTGCCCAAAGAGCCAGAAGCTCTAATCTGGTGTTGGTGCTTCGACCACATCCCAAGGAGTAATTGATCAAATAAGAAGGACTCATCAAAATCACAAATCTTGCTCCCCCAAAGTTTCCAGCAGCTGCCCCATCAAAGAAACCACATGGGTAATCAATCCTCGGGCCCAGGCCAATGACCCTAGATTTTTTCTTTTTATTAGGAACATGATACATAAGCAAGAGCTCGTTGATTTGCTTATGTATAACAAAAACAGTGGCCAAATTATTGTAAAAAATGCATCGATTTCTCTGTTTCCATATGCACCAGAAATAGAATAGTGGTAAATAACGATAGACAGAGTTTACCGGAGTATTGATGAACCACTATTCAAGAAAATAGCTGACTGATATATTCGAAGTAGAAGGCAATCCATATCCTTCGCCAACAATAGAATAAACACTTCGAGAGAACTTACAGTCCATAAATAGATGCTGAGATGTGTCTTCCCCATTCCAACAAAGAAGACACAAGCTTGGACCCTGTCTTCCTCTGCGTTGAAGCTTATCCCACGTCAATACTCGATCCTTTATCAACAGCCAGATGAAACAACAAATTTTTATTGGAATATTTAGTTTCCATAGAACACTAAGGATCGGTGACTGTCTCGAAATGCAACAGGTAGAAGCAATACAATCATAACCCTGTGCTGTAGATAAAGCCCCAATATACTTATCATGTGACCATAAGAGGGTATCACATTGTTCAGTGAGTCGAATTCTACCAAACTCCAAGCCCGCAGTATAAGCATCCCACTGATGTTTCCAATTCCCCACCAGGTTCAATTCCTCAGCCGTAAACCAATAATTTTGTGCACATGAAGTAAGGTTCCTGGCTTGATCCAGCGAGTAAATACCGAAATCTTCCAGGTATTCCCTCAAGTCCTGAGTGAGAGAGAAGGGAGAACCTAAACCAACAATCGGGTCTATGCCAATCCGGATTGCCAAGCCCTTACCCACCAACCATGTAAGACCACTACCCAGCCAGGAGAGAGTAAGAAGGAAACCCTTCCAAATCACAGAAACATCTTTAACAGAAAATGATTTATTGCGTAGCCAAGTAGCCACTGGAAGCTTTTTCAAGTATTTCACAGAGATAAGAGAAGACCAAATGCCAGTCCCATTTAAAGCCATCCAAAAACTTTTAAGACGAAGAGAAAGACTGAACCAGTTCAAATGTTTAATACCCCATCCCCCCTGGGAAGTCGGTGAGGACAAAGAACGCCAATCAACGAGATGGAACTTCTTGTTATTCGCTGAAGAACCCCAGAGAAAGGAGAAAATCATACTTCTTAGCTTGTCAAGGATGGATTGTGGAATAGGGGCCAAGCCCATCCAATAAACAGGCAAGTTGGAAATGACAGCTCTGATCAATACCAGTCTTTCCCCCAACGACAAGATACGAAAGGTCCAATGATGAATTCTTTTTTCAAATCTTTGAATGAGCCAATGCTAGTCCTTTACCAAATACCCAAGAGGTTTTAAGTAATAACCCAAATAATTAAAACCTTTGGTAAGATGCTCAAATTTGAAAGGAAGAGTCCCAGCAATCCTGTTCATAAGTCCATCATCCAAATTGTTAAACAAGAAGCATGATTTGTCCATGTTGATCTGCATTCCAGAGGCTTCACAAAATGTATCCAATATGAATACCTCAATAAAGATGATATATATTGCATTAGTTGTGCAATCTTGTTTCTTTTTTTAAATGAATGAAATGCTATGATGAAGGAACACCAAAAAGGAAAATGACACTATATAACCTCTTACAAAACTAAAATTTTTATTTAAAATAAGTTGTTATAATTTATTTCAAATATTTTTAATCATTCTTTAACACAAATATTATATTATAGTTTAATGGTTGAAAATTCACACTGATATAAACATAATACAAATACCCTAACTTAACCATTCAAGCCAGCAGGGACAATTCAAAATCTGAAAACGTTCAGGTAGTTAGGTTATAATAGTTGGCTTTAAAGAGCCCGATCCCAAAAGAAACCTAAAAGCTCCCAAACCTATTGGGGTGTAAGCCAGGTAAGCAACCACGTATCATAATTAGAATGGACAAAAGCGCACACTTCATTCGCCGAGTTCCACAGTCTGATGACGAAGACAATGGTGGCTATGGCAATTTATCACAACTACTACCCATCTTAACAGTGATCCTTTCATCGAACTCTGATCTCTTCTTCTCTAAGACTGGAAGAGTTCTGTATACAGGGAGAGATTTCTCCTTCTGAGTTCTTTATACAGGGAGAGATTTGTTCTTCTCTAATATTGGAAGAGTTCTGAGTTCTGTATACCCGGAGAGATTTCTTCTTCTCTAATATTGGAAGAGTTCTGTATACTGAGAGAGATTTGAAGAGAAGCAGTAGAAACAGAAAAAATATTTTGAAGACATGAGGCGCAGGAAGATTGGGAATTCTGAGGATTCTCCGTTTACAGACAATGAAATTGAAGTTGCAGGTATTCTTATCCTCTTCCCTCTCTACAGCGAGAGACAGTTTCTTCAATGGGGCGCAAAACGCAGGCGATCCGCCATTCAGCGAGACGAGAGCAGCGCCACCCACAACTCCAAACGCAGTCTATTCGAAATCTCTGCCAGCGAAAACGATTATGAGCTTGAACAGGGCGCCATGGCTATGGCCCCTCCTCCACCACCAGCCTGCCGCCTCCCATCCATCTCTTGTCCCAGCTCTAAGGTAAGTGGTCTCTAATCTGCGGTTCAAATGTTGGGCCCCTGATTTTTGGGCATTGGAGGTTGTGGCTCTTGCTCTGAATTGATGGGTTCCTTGGATTTTGAAATTCTGAGATGGGTCTGAGTGTTTATTTTATTGAATGCAGAATGTGAAAGCGAAAAATCATCCCAGGAAAAGAGCGCCAAAGAAAAAGGTTCCACACCCCTCAACCTACTCTGCTTTTCTTATTGATAATGTAGATTTTCAATCATATAAATATTAGAGAAAGTGTGTCTACCCAATATCATGTTTCTATATGTATGACATGTACTGAATGTGTTGTCATTGTTACTGTGTATGTGTATCTCTCTGTATACCTCTGTATGTGGTTCTGTATACATGTACTTTGTGGCATTTTCATGGATATGATTTGCCCTTTTTGGGGGCATGCATAGGCAAACTATTGTGCTTTTATTGTTTACTATGCCCGCTTACTAGGACGAGAATCAAGGTGATTTGGAGATGCCACAGAGGCACAGAGACTGAAATTGTAAGCATGTGTATTGTGTGTTTGCCACTGTCTTTTTATTGTGTCTGTTTGTGTATGTATTTGCCACTGCCCCTGTGTTGTATATATACATTCTATATATCTATGTATATACATATTTGTGTATATACCTCTCTATTTGTCAGTCTATACATGTAGATATGTGTATTGTATGTGTCTTCCATTGCCCTTGTGTATTTGTATCTCTGTGTTTGTTTTGGGTATGTGCATGTGCATGTGCATACGTATGAATAAATATGCACACACATTCTCTACAAACTTTGTTTATGTGAATATTATATATTGGATATGTCAATGTACATTGCTTTAGATCTGGGCATGTGTGTATCTTGGCAAATATGTGTTTGCATGCATATATGGATATGCATAGGTGTGTATGTATATTTCTCGGTGTTTGTGCATGTCCATGTGTATGCCTACAAACGTAAGTGCACATGTTCACACAGATAGGCATATGCATTTGAGTGGGTAGAGAAAATTTTCTTGCCCTAATGTAGGGAGAGACTTTTTATGGGAAACTGAAAATTCAACATTGTCCAATGCAGACACATAAGGAACTAATGGAGATGGTGGATGATCTATCCTTAGAAAATTCAAGATTGATAAAGGTTGGAATTTTTTATTCACTTGTTTCATGTTTGATCTATTACTATATAACTAGTTCTTCTTAGAATGTGTCATTGTTGGATTCAGTGAAATTGAAATGTTCTCATGGGTTGTTTATCTGTTTTTGCTAAATTGGGATGTTGCTCACAAGTTTTGTGTTTGGACCAGGCAGTGGAGCAGATGAGGAAAACACATCAAGACTTGAAAGATTGCAATATTTATATGAAATCAGAGGTACATAATCCCATATGGGTTTCTGACCACTTTATTTCCCCTCTTATATTTGCAAATAGGAGACATTGATACTTTTTTTTACTGAAAGATAGTTTTGGATGGTTTTTGCAGTTGGCATTGTACCTGGATCAAAGGCAAGAGAAAAACATGACTTACACATCTCGACCATCATCATCTCATTCAGATACCAGAGAGAAAACAGAAACACCAACCACATCTGATGATTTTCAAAGATGTGACAAGCATGATCATTTTGAGATATTTTCTGGTAATTCAGCTGTAGTCTTGACATATGACAAGCCACAGAGTCTTGGAATCCCAATGTATCCTTATTCCCCCGAGTCCTCATTTGGGGTTGAGAAGGATGGTGCAATGTTTTCTTCAAAGGATACTGTCTATTAAGGTTTTATTGATCTGAATATTCCTGATGAAGTTTTGTTTGACACTAATGTTTCAAATGATCTTCATGACCAAATGTTGATGCCAAAGAACCAAGCTGCAGCTGCTGCAGAGGCAAGGATGCATAGGATATAGCTCAAAAGAGGCAGATTCCCTGGTTAAGGTGGACTGCATTTCTTTGAGTATTTCCTTTTATAAATGGTGCAACCATGCTGGTTACACACTCTAGCTATTGGCTTTTAGACAATGAGGATTTTTGTTCATTTTTTCAGTATGTGGCAGTGCATTCCAAAGTGTATCATTCTTTGGATCTGTGTATGCTCAATTTTGTATTATTTCTGTATTCATTAATCTAAATTCATTGAACTTCAGTTATTAGAAGCTTCTACTATGGTAGCCCAAAGTTAATTTTACCACAAATGCAAGACATGTGGCTGATTTGCCCAAATCTCTTGGTCTCGATGCCAAAGACAATGCATTGAATGTCTTGGTTTAAATGCCAAAGAGAATGCAATGTGACGGGTAATTGGGTTTGTAATGAAAAAATAGATATGAAAAACCACTATACAAAGAATCATTCTAAATCTTTTGGTTTATATGCCAAAGACATTATAATGTTAAGGGTTTTGTTTATGTGCCAAAGACAGTGTAATGTTAAGGGTTTTGTATCTATATCTAATAAGGAAACTGGGTTGATAATGAAAAGTAGATATGAAATGACCAGCATGCAGCGAGTAGATTGGTGCTTTGCATGATAAGGAATCCAATAGAAATTCTAAGGTTGGTGCTTTGCATCGTAAGGAATCCTATAGAAAGTGTAGGTTACAGTCATATCAAGAGACAGAAAGACCCACCAGCTGTATTGGGCTATCTAATTACTAGCTTTGTATATAGCTAGGGCTATCTAATCACCACCATAGTTTGACTTGCCTGAAACAAGGCAAAAGTTTGGGAACCTAATTATGTTATATGTAATATATTCAAATTCTTTCAAAATAGCACGAAACACTTTGGCAAAGTTTTGAGTTTCTTTTTTAAAAGCAGTAGACGTTTTGGCAAGTTTTTAAGGAAGCTCTTAACTTTTCTCTGCCTGTAGAGTTTTTGAATTAGACACTAGTTAAAGTAAGTTATTGTTTTTTGTTAAGAGGTGTAGATGCTACAACGAAGGAGTATTTATTCAGGTAAATATGTTTTTATTAGTAAATTGTTTTGTGTTGAGTCTAGTAACAGAGGAGCTTTTAACTTGAGTGTTTTCCGAGTTTAGTCAAAAACAAGTTTTAATAGTAAATTGCTTTTTGTTACAGTAGTAAATTGCTTTTAATTTGAGTGGATCTTGCATGGTAAGGAATCCTATAGAAAGTCTAGGTTACAGTCATATCGAGAGACAGAAAAACCCACCAGCTGTATTGGGTTATCTAATTACTAGCTCTGTATATAGCTAGGGCTATCTAATCACCACTGTGGTTTGACTTGCCTGAAACAAGGCAAAAGTTTGGGAACCTAATTATGTTATATATTCAAATTCTTTCAAAATAGCACGAAACACTTTGGCAAAGTTTTGAGTTTATTTTTTAAATGCAGTAGACGTTTTGGCAAGTTTTTAAGGGAGCTTTTAACTTTTCTCTGCATGTAGAGTTTTTGAATTAGACAGTAAGTTATTGTTTTTTGTTAAGAGGTGTAGATACAACCGAGGTGTAGATGCTACAACGGAGGAGTATTTATTCAGGTAAATATGTTTTTATTAGTAAATTGTTTTGTGTTGAGTCAAGTAATAGAGGAGCTTTTAAGTTGAGTGTTTTCTGAGTTTAGTCAAAAACAAGTTTTATTAGTAAATTGCTTTTTGCTAATGACTGTAGATGCTACAATAGAGGAGTATTTTTTCCAGGTAAATTTGTTTTGCATTTAATGTTCGTTCAAGTCGATTATGACGATGCCACAAGACAGACATGGTCTATTGGAAAAACTTTATGAAGTACAGTTTACAGCCTCCCTGTTGTATTTCGAACTTGCATCACATAAACATCCCAACAACCATTAGAAGACAAACTAATATTCAGATATTAATTAAATTATTAATGTTATATTTATTATAAATTCAATTTCATAAAAAATGAAAAAAACAAATATTCTTATTATGACAATTAAGCACTATGTTGTTGTTTGTTTTAATTTTATTGTTGCTTTGAGAGTATCAATCTCAGCGTGAATATATTATCCAACTCCTTTTTGTTTTGAAAAAAATCACTATCTCTCTTCATTGTGAAAATGGAAATCACATTTTAAAGCACAGTATCCAAAAACAATTACATCAGAGTATACTTGAGTAAACTAAACTATCTTCAGCAAATTAACTTTATAGCTTCACAACAAGACTGTCTATAACCAAACACAAAAACTCCCAACTAGAATTTACCCTTCCATTTTCCAACGTTATACATCCATCCAAAACTTGATCATATAAACTAAACATAAATGATCATAAAAGACAGTCTTCCAGGTCACTGGTTCAGAGAGAAAAGGGCATTGGACCAGGAGAATAGAGGAAACAGAGTTCCCCTCCCGAGTTTCTTCCAGCCCCACAGATCCTTCTGTCACATTTTGACTGGCCTTGGATAAAGCATAAACTTCAACATTATGCTTTTTAGAAACAGGGACAAAGGAAACATTTTCAAAGGCTCGTGATACCTCTAAAAGTTGTTCAACAATAGGTCTGAGCATTATAAATCTGTGCTGAACCAGACATCTAATTGATAATTAAAGAAGAATCCCTGAAAATATGCAAGTGCTTGACATCCCTCTCTAAAGCCAGGTTTATCAGGATCCTTAATGCCATAAATTCTGGAAAGTTGTTCGATCTTGTCCTCAATCCTGCCTCGTACTTTAGACAACGAGAAGGAGAAATAAATAAAACACCACCCACACTATAGAAATCTTGAAATCTTGTGGACCTTGCCTGACCCCATTCAAAAAAAATCCACAGACGAGTTCTATCTATTACCAGGTTTTCATTCACACAGGGAGTCTTAAGAATCTCCGGCATTCTACAGAATGGTAACATAGCTTGAATCAGAGAGAAGACTTAAAAGGCAGGAACATGTTTGTCTTCAAAAATCTGGGTATTGCAGGGCAGGGCTATAAACTCCTTAAGCTCCTCCTTATATACGATGCACGCAAGCTCCCTTCCACTAAACCTCCCTTCCAGACATTTGACAGTTCAGTCAGCTTGTAACAGACCAATTTCCTCTTATAATGTCTTATACGAATAATGAATTTTTCAATATATTGTGCAAAATTTGTAATTCCAGATTATTTGATTTTCACCTCAGCTCGTTGTTTCAACAAATTACCATAAGCTCAATACTTTCCATCACATTCCTCCAAGTCCAAGCCAAGTAATGATGTTCACTACAGAGATGAGGAGGCAATAACCCCACCATTGAGCCAAAGGCACATGGTTAGCTCTGTAGGACACAGGTGCTGATCCAATACCATAATATGTAAGGCTTCCCATAAGATTTGAATGAAAAGAAAGAACCATTACCCCAAAAAGATGTGGGGTTCCTATAGCTCTTGCAACAGATAAAAGGCAGTAAACATTTCCCCAATATGAGTTGCGCCACTTGCAAAGTAGAAAGAATAAAAGTACAGCGATACCAATATTCCAAAAGAAAGTTGCCATGACAGACGGTGTCTACCTTCAAACTTCACAACAGTCTGGCAAAACCATGAAATACGACCATACTTGATGAGATAGCCTGCCATTGCAATTAGTGCAGCAAACCATGTAAGAGTGTCCCAAGTTACCGATTCAACCAAGCACTCCTTCCATGTTACAACACCTGTGCAAAGAAGGACGGACAAACCAAGGATTGTCCGTCACAGCATCCACCTTTAGCATTCCCCCAAATCTCCAAAAACCCACCTGCCCAAAACACCAACATTTTCGTAACATGTTAACACCTTGAAGACTTTGAACGGACATTAGTTCTACATGATTGCACTTTGTAATGTAAGAGCAAGTGAAGACAAACTTGATGCAAAAGATTGTAATGTGCATAGAAAGCAATGGTTGTCTTCCATGAAAGAGGAATCCTATTCGATTCAAATGCGAATCACAGTTAACTCGAATACTTCAAATGGATCTCTACCATACACTGCAGAAAATATAAAGATTCGATTTCTTATCAACACCTACGTGACTTTAAAATATTTATTCATAAACAACACAGATTTATAATCAAATTTAAAAAGAAATTACCAGAACAAAGATAAAACACATATCTTATATGCGATAGAAAAATTTTCCACTAAATCGTAGGCAATTTGCTCTAAATTTCACCCATTGCCAGGCTATGATACATACCACGATGTTGAAGAGGATGATGCAGAATTTTTAGGATTGTTTCTCCAACTCAAAAGCAAAGGAATGATTTATCAAGTCTTACTTCTAAAATTTTAAGTTGGACCAGCTGTTTGAAATCCCTAATACCTGCCCACTCAACACAAAGATAAACTCTTTTTTCTCTGCCACCCTCCACTGCTTTTCAATGTCGAATAGAGAGTCCAGACTGCAGAGTTTCTTTAGTGGTTCTTGACTTCTTCCAAGCTTCTGTTAGTTTCCTTGCTTTTCAATGTGGAATAGAGAGGTCCAGACTGCAGAGTTTCTTTAGTGGTTCTTGACTTCTTCCAAGCTTCTATTAGTTTCCTTGCTTTTCAATGTGGAATAGAGAGGTCCAGACTGCAGAGTTTCTTTATCACTATTGTGTTTCTTAGTATGGCAGCCTTTTATTCCAAGGTTAAATTCTCATTTTGTATTCTCTACAGCTCTCCAAAGTTCCAAACGCTAGCTCCTTTTTCTAATTCGAATTTCCCTTTATGTGCATCCATAAAGAATGGCAAGGAGAACCGTAATCTAACTCTTCTTGATTCCAATACTACAGAGGAGATAAATTTCCTAATATATAAGTGATATTTACCTAGATTTAGGATATAGTTAAATCCACTCTTTTATTTCAACTTCAAGATTATAATATTATTTCGAAAATAAAGAAATAATAACAAGGAGGATAAGATATAGTAAAATTCCTTAGTCCTCTTTCCCTCTTGTGGTATTCATGTTCAATTAGTATTGTTTTTTTTATTAACTGCAAAATATCCATGTCAATCCATAGTTGCTGCGCGTAAGAACACTTAACAACCTAATGTGTTATATTCTCCTTCTCCATCATTCA
Source organism: Pseudotsuga menziesii (assembly GCA_001517045.1). Taxonomy (NCBI): domain Eukaryota; kingdom Viridiplantae; phylum Streptophyta; class Pinopsida; order Pinales; family Pinaceae; genus Pseudotsuga; species Pseudotsuga menziesii. Next base: position 363,284 of record LPNX010201765.1, read on the forward strand.
TCTAACTCTGCTCTCTTCTTCTATATATATATTAAAAAAGGGATTTTGAAGAGCAACCTAATGTGTTATATTCTCCTTCTCCCTCATTCATCCAACTATGCTCTCTTCTTCTATATATATTAAAAAAGGGATTTTGAAGAGCAGCAACAGAAGCAGAAGAGATTTTGAAGAGGAGAGGTAGAAGCAAAATTTATTTTGAAGACATGAAGCATAGAAGGTATGCAATTTTTAAAGATTCTTAGTTCACAGCAAATGAAATTGAAGTTGCAAGCATTATTACTTTCTTTCACCATTACTGTAGACTGTTTCTTCAATGTGTGCAAAGCGCAGTTGCTACGCCATTCAGAGAGATGAGAGAACTGCTACCCACAAATCCAAACTGAACGCACTAGATAACTTTGTCAGTGAAAACGATTATGAGCTTGAACATGGCACTATGGCTATGGCTTCTCCCCCACCACCAGCCTGCTGTCTGCCGCCCACCTATAATCCCAATTCAAAGGTAAGTGGTCTCTAATTTGTGAATTCTAATTTTGCCCCTTATTTTTTTGGCATTGGAGGTTGTAGTTCCTTGGATTTTGAAGATTATGAGATGGGTTTGAATTTTTTTTTTAATGAAATGCAAGAAGTGAAAGCGAAGAATCGGCCCATGAAAAGAGCGCCCAAGAAATGTTTCCATACCCCTCAACCTGCTTTGCTACCCTTATATATATAAATATATATACCTCGGAGCCTGTTTGTATACATACATATATACATGTACTGTATGTGTTGTATGCGTGTGTCATTGCCCGTGTCTACTTGTATATATGTGGCGCTTTGTCTATGTTTCTGTATACATGTACATAGGTGTATTGTATGTGTTTCTGTCAGTATCTTGTGTAGGGTCTGCCTTATTTGCATGTCATGTGGAGGCAAACAAGGAGAAAGGTGATTTGGAGATACCCCGAGTCACAAACACTCAAATTGTAAGCATGTGTACTTTGTGTGTGCCACTGCCCTTTTGTTATGTATATCTATCTACCATTGCCCATGTGTATAGCTAGCTATCTTTGTGTATGTATGCTTATACATATTTGTGTATATACCTCTCAATTTGTGGCTGTGTATACATGTAGATATGGGTACTGTATGTACCTTACATGACATATTTGTATTTTATGTTTGTATATTGTTGCCCTTGTTTATACGTATCTCTCTGGAGCCTGTAGGTGTGTGTTTGTTTGTTTTAAGTATACATGTAGATATGGGTACTGTATGTACCTTACATGACATATTTGTATTTTTTGTTTGTATATTGTTGCCCTTGTTTATACGTATCTCTCTGGAGCCTGTAGTCGTGTGTTTGTTTGTTTTGAGTATGTATATGTGCATATGTATGAATAAATATGCACACACATTCTCCATAGACATTGTGTATATGCGTGTGCATTTATATATGGATATGCATAGGTGTAGATGTAGGTGTCTTTATGCTTGTGCATGTGCATATGTATTTGTACATGTCACGCCTGCAAACCTAAGTGTATATGTGTGATAGACATGTCACATATGCATGTGTGGGTATAGATGATGTTCGTGCACTGATGGCAGGGAGAGACTTTTTATAGGAGACTGAAAATTCAACACTCTGTTCAATGCAGAGACGACGCAACTGAGGGAGACAGCGGATTTTTGTTTATTTTCTTCTTTTATGTTTGATGATCCGACTTTGATCTATTGCTATTTCTTCTAGGAGTGTGTGAGTTATGGGTTCAATGAAATTTGAATGTTACCTTGTTGTTTATCTGGTTTTGCTCAAAGTTTTGTTCGAAGTGGATGTTTCTCACAAGTTTTCTGTTTGGCCCAGGGGTCAAGACTCGAAATATTACAATGTTTATATGAAATCACAGGTGGGTATCCCATCTGGGTGTTTGACCATCTTATTTACCCCTTTTATATTTGCAAATAGGGATATTATTTTTACTGAGATATTTCTGGTTGGATTTAGTATTATTTTCATTATGCCATTAACAAAGTAAGAGTAAAACATGCCTTGCATATTTTGGCCATCATCATCTCATTCATATACTAGACAGAAAACAGCTTCTTAATGTGACGATTTTTAAGGATGTGATAAGCATGTGCCATGAACATTTTGAAAAATGTTCTAGTAGTAAAGGTCAGCATATATCAAGTCACAAAGGCTAGGAAAGCCAATGTATCCTTGTTCCCCTGAGTTCTCATTGGTTTGAGAAGGATGATGGTATGCCTACAAAGACACTCTGTTCAGGTTTTCTTGACCTGAACACTTTAGACGAAGCTCTGTAACATTTCAAATGATCTTCATGACCAAATCCCGATGTCAAAGAACAAAGCTACAGCTGCTAGGGAGGCGAGGAGGCACAGGATCTGAGGATAGAGATCAAAAGAGTCAAATATCCCGGTTAAGGTGGAATGCATTTTTTGAATGTTTCCTTTTTTAAATGTGGCAGCCCTGCTGGTTACATGCTGTAGCTTTGGCGTAGAGGAGGATTTTTGTTCATTTTTTTGGTGCCTGGGAAAGCACTCCAAAGTGTATCATTCTTTGGATCATACACGTGTATGCTCAATTTCGTATTATTGCTATATTCATTTATCCAAGTTTCATTGAAAGATTCACTTCAGTTTTTATAAACTTCTATCATGACATCTAAAGTTAATTCTAAAGTTTTTTCCTCAATTTTTTTGGTTTAAATGCAAAAGACAATGCAATGATTCTCTTGGTTTATATGCTAAAGACAATTTGTTGTTAAGGACTTTGTAACTGAAACTGGGTTGATAATGAAAATATAGATATGAAATAACCAGCGTATAGAGAATCAACCCTATTTTTTTGTTTTAAATGCCAAAGATAATGTAATGTGACGGGCTTTGTATCTATATCTAATAGGGAAACTGGTTCGATATTGAAAATATTGAAAAAAAAAAGTATGACCAACCAACACGTAGAGGGAAGATTGGTGCTTTGCAACATAGAATAGAAATTCTAAAATTGGTGCTTGCATCACATGGAATCCAATAGAAATTCTGTGCTACAGTTACATGGTTATATGAAGGGAAGATCGGTGCTTTGCATCATAGAAATTCTAGAGTAGGTGTTTTGCATTACAAGGAATCCATTAGAAATTCTATGATACAGTTACATGGATATATGGATAGAAGTCCTCAAGTCCTCCAAGTTCCCAATTTTAGAGGGTAAAAGTTCCCAATAAGTTCTCAACCATCTGGAACAGTTCCCATTGGATCGGGAAAATTTCCTACAAGTTACACAGTTTCCTTGAATGTCGAAACTTTGGGAACAAGTTTCTTAAAAGCCAAGAGTGGTTTCTGTGCTACATAGTAATGAATCATAAATGAGTGTACTGTTAAGACACTTCTTACCTTTGATTATTAGTTCAAACTCATAAATACTCCTTTAAAAAATACAAATTAAATTATTATTTTTAAATTTAATTTAATATATATATATATATATATTATAATAATAAAAATTTCAATAAATTTATTTTGTATTTCATATATAATATTTATACAACTAACAATAAAATATTACAAGACCTTTCATAAAATAGTATGAATAACACTAAATGATACACACCTTTCATTACGATAACCTGCGACTAATCATTGATGATGATGATGATGATGGCTAACGTCCATTGAGACCAAACTTTGGTCTATTGGACCTAAAGAAACACATTAATTAGTTTGTTTTAAAATTGAATTCCTATGCTCAAAGAGCTTGGTGAGAAGCGTCCGGAGCTCACTATAATTTTGACAAGTTAAAAGGCTAGGAAGGTCGGTATTGCAACAAAGATTATGAAACTGGGATCTAATGTGGGTGTGCACAGTGCACTTTAAGAGGAAGTGGTTTTCATCTTCAATGTTCCTATTCTCATAAAGACGACAGATCCTTTCCACCCATGGTGTTTTAGGAACTGTCCAACGACCAGTTTCACTATGGAGTTCATGAGAGTTCGTTCTTATCTTGGCTATATTAATTTTTTTCTTTGAACTGGTTAACATAGAGAGATACTTTTGACCTTCTAGAGTATGGTTGATGACCTCCTTATAATATCTTAGTTTTCTTTTAGCCTCTAAATCTTTCTCACACCACAATTTCTCTTTAAACTTAGAAGTAGTTCAATATTTTTAATGTTATTAATATTTTGCAAAGCAACACTTTCGTCGATCTCCCACTGGTTTAACCAGGCCCTGGTATCTTTATACCAACCACGCTTGAGCCTTAGGCGGTTTTGGCTAGAATTAAAAGCTAGCTTTGGAAGTCTATGGTCCCCCATGTTATTGATTTTGTGCTTGTACAACATGAGCCTAGTCATAGCTAGGCTCTTGATAGGGGAAAGACCCACTTCTATAAAGAGATTAGGATAAGGTTTATTGCTTTTAATTTTGAGGTTATACGTTATAAAACGCTTCTGGATTTGCTCAATCTTCCTCTAGGATTCTCTAGAGATGCTGCAACCCCAAACCTCACAACCATACAAGATAATAGGAGTGTCTAAAGTTTCAAAGAGGAGCTTCTTTTTATCCCACGTCACAAGGTTTGTTGCTTTACAATTATTTTCAAGACCAAAATCAATAAACAAACATGGCGGAAAAAGATAAAGAAATCAATATTCTGATATTTTGATATTACAATATAAACAAATCAATATTACAATTATAAACAAATCAATATTTTGATATTAAATTTTATAAAGAAAAAGAGGAGCTTCAAGCTCCTTTTGAGTTGAGAGCTATCAGGATACTCTTATACAAAAGGGTTAATACCAAGTTTAAGAACACTGAAGTATGGTTGATGGATATAGCTATAATTTGCACCTTCACTGTATCTCTTGAAGATGGGCCGAACGACTCTGCTCGAAACGTCCCCTTCGCCACAGGAATTCCACGATTTTTAAAAATATAGCTATAATATCGGACCTAAGCAAGGTTGACCTCTCTCCCCCACCCTTTTCGACATTTACATTGACAAGCTAGAAGGTTATTTAGAAGAAGCAAGGTGCGCTAACACGACCTTAGCTAGAATAGTTATCATCCTTTTGCTCTACACTTATGACATTGTTCTTATGGCAATGCGTCACTTTGATCTTCATAAGCAATTAAGAATTCTTAAAGATTTCTGCTTTAATATGGGTTTGACTATTAGCACTAAAAAGACAAAAGTTATGATTATAAAGTCTAAGAAATGCACAATGCTAATTTTATTTATGACAATAGCAATTTGGAGGAAGTAACTTCTTACAAATATCTATGTATTGACATTCATCATAAACTCAACTGGAACTACAACATTGAGAAAAGAATAAACGGAGGATGGAAAGCTTATTTTGGCCTTGAAAACAATTGCAAGTTAGCCAATCTCGTCAGGTGGGATAAAAAGAAGTTCACTTTTGAAACTCTTGTCATTCTCGTTACCTTATATAGTTGTGAAGTGTGGGGCTGTAGCATTTATAGAGATTATTGGAGAAAGATTGAGCAGATCCAGAATGTTCCATAACTTATAACCTCAAAATTAAAAGCAATACGCCTTATCCTATTTTCATTATAAAAGTATGTCTTTCCCCCGTTGAAAGCATGCTATGACTAGGTACTTGATGTACAATCACAAGATTAATAACATAGAAGAAGAGAGACTTCCTAAAATTGCTTTAAAATCAAGTCAAAACCACCTATGCCTCAAATGAGGCTGGTATAAAGATACCATGGCTTGGTTAAACCATTGGGGCATCAACGAAAATGACACTTTGCAGAATATTCTTAATATAAAAACATTATTACATCTAAGTTCAAAAAGAAAATGTGGTGTGAGAAAGAATTAGAGATTAAAAAAAATATTAAGGTATTATAAATTAACCATAATTTAGAAGTTTAGAAGTATTTCTTGGTTTTAGCTAGCTCAAAGAAGAAAATTAATATAGCCAAGATAAGAACGAATTCTCATGAGCTTCATAGCGAAAAAGGTCGTTGGTTAGTTTCTAAAACACCATGGGCAGAAATGATTTGCCATCTTTGTGAGTATATGATTGTTGAGGATGAAAATCACCCCCTCTTAGAATGTGCTTACACCTACATTAGATATCAGTTTCATAGTATTTGCTATAATACAAACCTTTCTAACCTCCTCACTTGCCAAGACTATACTGAGCTAGGGAAGCTTCTCTCCAAACTTTTTAAACATATGAATAAAATTTTAAAGCAAACCAAATAATTCCCTTCTTTTACTCCTTTTAAAGTTCTATAAACCAAAGTTTGGCCTCAAAAGATATTAATCCTCATCATCTATATCAATTTAATTTTTTTATATAAATTTTACAAAAAAATATTATTTTATATTTATTTATAAAACATCAATTTTATTAAAATAATATATACTTACCACAACATATGATTTTTCAATGTAATTGAATACTATCCTAAACCTTCCACTATTATAATTAAAAAAACAAACTTTAAGTGGGTAAATTAAATGAATTTGCGAAGGTAATTTTTATTTAATATTTATTAAATTTAAAAATTATGATCATTAATTTTTCAAGTATTACAATTTCATTAATTAATTAATTAAGTATAACGATTTTATATGGATCATAAAGATCAGTGGAGTGTCTACTTGAAACACATTGATTATTAAACTATTACACAACGAAACTCAAGAAAGCTTAACACAATCACAAATTATTACATATGATAATTAGGAATTAATACTTCCAATACACATCCTCAATGAGTACTTGTCTTAATCTTTGTTAGTTCATTGCTTCATCTTCGTTCTTCGTTGGACCAAGACATTAGATGCTCTACTAAGATTTGAAGGCATACATCATCACCAAAGTTTATATTTGTCTGAACTTGGCACTAGCATCTTGTACCTTGATCATGTAGACATAATCAAACTATCAAAGTCCATATTAAACAATAACCATTCATTGGAAAACATGGGTACCTAACCATTGTAATCATTGTTCTAGTAAGATGCTCGTAAGGTACACGATTCATTCTACTTCCTGATGAACTCCCCTTAAATGCACTCAAAACTTCGGGTTTCTAGGGAAACCACACACTCTAGAGTTCACAACCAACTCAGTGTCTACTCACAGAGAATTCAACATAGATACATGAGCCCATTGCTTCAAGTGTTAAGAACTCATTAATGGGACCCTATATACCTCTATTGAACAAACTATTTGATCAACATAGATACATAGAAATTGCACACGCTGGTCAATGCCATATCAAAATTGCCATCCAAGAAGGATATCACCGACTCAAATTGTCAACGGACTTCTCAATTGTTCAAGAAATAGCAAAGTGATTCCCAACTGAAGACTAGCAACAAAATTAGAGACTCTCGCAACAAATCTAAGTAAAGATGCGGCATTCATCCCTTGCCACGTCAGAAGGGATGCCAGCAAGCTACGAGACAAACTAGCTAACTGGGGAGTGGACCATCCTCTGGAAGCATGCAACCACACGTGGTATTCTTTCCTGAGTACCCCTTCTCTCAAAGAGGAATGTTATTGTATCAACCAATAAGATTTGTATCCCCACGGCAGGTGCCATCCTCCTCAAGCCATGCAGCGTGATCATGTTTAGTTACTCAAGCAAGTGGAGGGGTATAGACCATGTAAGTTGGCATGCATCCTCCCCAAAGTGGGTCAAAGTACGAGCATCCTTTTCGACATTATGTTTAGCTTTGGCATCTGGTCCTCGCACAAACAATCCTGGTTCTCTCATTCGAACTTCTGATCACATGTTCATCCTTCGTGGGAGTATTCATGATGAACGATTTGCATCCTTGATATCACTATGTGGGTGTTTGCATTAGGATGTGTGCTGTGGTAAATTATGCACAAAGGTGTGCAACCTCTCCTACGTTCGGTGAAATTCTTTGAGGTTGTTGGCAAGGTCTAATATTGTGTTATAGAAAGAAAATGCGATAACCCTAAATTGATTCTATAAGCTCTTGTTAATAAAACAAAACAAAATAAAACCAAAAATAACTTAAAATAAACAAAAGGAATGAGGGAATGCAAACCACAACAAGAAGCCAATGTTAGAACCAATTTAGATTGCCTAATGGCCAAGCAAATAGATGTAATGTACCTAGGAGGTGTGGGGTTCAAGGGGAAGCCAACAATCTCCCCTAGGGAGATCTATTATGTCCACACTAAATGCTGAATATCTTGAAGAACAAATGGGAGAAACACTTGCCCCTTGGAAGAAAGTGGTAGGGGAGCTTGGAGAATGCCATTAGGTATGGGAAGAGGTGAGCTATGAGGAAGCTTCAATACAATTTCAATAGCATAACCTTGCTCTAAATTTATCTTACAAGATGCATGCTTATAGCCTCCTTTTATAGGCCAAGATGTGACCAAGAAACAACTAGATCCAAGTGTGAACCCCATCACCTCATACACTAGCTCCAAGGTACACAGGGGACTATTGAATGCTCCCCCATCATGTTGAAGAGACAAGTTCGAATTTTGTTGGTGAGGAGCCTTCATGAGCCTTCAATGCGCCACTGGTGGTTGAGATCCCACCGTTTTGGCAGTTGCGGGGATACAGAAAGGAAATTTGTGTTAGGCTCGCATGAGAACATAACTGGTAATACATGCAGTAACGTACATAAACAAAGTTTCGACTCGTGGCCTTGTCGTTTTTACTGGCATTTATGACTCATACTGTTTTTTGTATCTTGATGAGGATGTCTTCGACGAGATGCATGCTATATGTTGATGACACCTTACTGTAAAAATGAAAAAATGTCGCATGTGTGCGAGATTTGAGCGTTAACAATATAGCTGCTATTTTTGAAGCGCCCATGTAAGTGCATTCATAGGTGTGGTTATGGTTGTTTCCTTCGTGAAAAAGTATCTTCATATTTTCTTCATCCATCTTCTCTGTATTCGACCCCTTCGTATGTAGCAAGCATTTCTTGGTCTGGCATTTTCTTGACCCTTCCTCAACAACGGTTCACATCAAGGTAACTCAGCGGTAAACTGTCGTTGACCCTCGATAAATGCACATGCCCAGGGTTATTAATGAAATGGAGAATGCACATGGGTGCTTTAAGTAGTGACTGAATCCATTGTCCTAAGAGCACATCTCTAGGATGGGAAATCACCTTCGTAGTTGGGGAAGAAGGTTGAGACTGGAGCATTTAGTTGTAGAATTTGGGTGCATGGTTAAGAATTAGGGTTCCACCAGAACCCGTGAAGCATGATACACTTGAACTCTAGGTTTGTTTTGGAATATGAAGGCCTTGCTAGGACAGGAGATTGCAGATTATGCAGAGGTTAAGTTTCAGGAAGACCCCCAAGGCTTAACCTTGGAAGCTTAGATTACTCAGTTGTAGAATTGGATGAGGAGGTTGGTTCATGCCCGGTTAGAAGTTGATGAGTGCATCAATGCAAACCTTAACACTTTGGCCATGGAATCGATAGGTAGGACGCTCAACAAAGCACCTCCATCAAAACCCTTTGCCTCGTAGATGGTCTTTTGACATTTCTTTCAAGCCAATCAACAAGGATCAACTCCTTCATCAGTTAAGTATGAGCCTCTAGGTGCCACCCAACCAGTCTCTTCACCCATCCTCATATCTGATGATGATTAGCTTTGTTCATGACTCTTCTGGTGTTGATATAGACTTTGATCTTGATATAGTCAGCCTCTCTTATGTTAGTTCAGTCATAACCCTCGACTCGTGGGCAGCTATTTTGATCAAATTCTTTATGTTGTTATTCCTCAAGCTTTAGACTTTCTTAATATACAATTTTAGAATTGGGGTAACATGACAAAAAGTGTCATCTAGACTCATAGTGCAACTTTTTTATACTTTTCAACTCTATATAATTTTCTTAGTTTAATGAAATTTCGAACCTTACAAAAAATATATAAACACATAGAAAGGGGTATGTATGCCTATCTATGTCTTACAACGATATGCCATTTGCATGTTACATATGCCCTTTGTAGTAAGCATTTCTTGGTTTAGAATTTTCTTGACCCATCCTCAACAATGGTTCACATCAAGGTAACTCAGTGAAAAATTGTCGCTGGCCCTCGGCAAATGCACATGCCCAAGCATATTAATGAAATGGAGAATGCACAGGGGTGCTTTAAGTAGTGAGTGAATCCGGTGGCCTAAGAGCACATCTCTAGGATCAGAAATTACCTTCGTAGTTTGGGAAGAAGGTTGAAAGTGGAGAAGTTAGTTGTAGAATTTGGGTGTGTGGTCAAGGATTTAGGTTCCACCAGGATGTGTGAGACGTGATACACTCGAACTCTAGGTTTGTTTTGGTATATGAAGGCCTTTCTAGGACAGGTGATGACATACTATACAGAGGGAATGTTTAAGGGAGACCCCCAAGGATTAACCTTGGAAGCTCAGATTACTCAGTTGTAGAATTGGATGAGGAGGTTGGCCCATGCCCAGTTAGAAGATGATGAGCACATCAATGAGAAGCTTAACACTTTGGCCATGGAATTAACGGGTAATAAGTTCAACATAGTGCCTCCATTGAGTCCTTCTGCCTTGTAGATGGTCTTTCGACATTTCCCTCAAGATAGTCGACAAGGTGCTCCTTCGTCGATTAAGTATGAGCCTCCATGTGCCACCCAACCAATCTCTTCACCCATCCTCATATATGATGATGATTATCTCTTTTCATGACTCTTCTGGTGTTGATATAGGTTCTGATTTTGATATAGACAATCTCTTTTATGTTAATTCGGTCATAACCCTCAACCCATGGGGCGCTATTTTGATAAAAATCTTTATGTTGCTATTCCTAAATCTTTTAGAATTCCTTAATAAACCGTTGCAAAATAGGGGTAACAAGCCAAAAAGTGCCATCTGCACTCATAGTGCAACTTTTTTGATACTTTTCAGCTCTATATATTATTCTTAGTATAATGAAATTTGAAACCTTACAAAAAAAAACATATACACATAGAAAGGGGTATGTATGCCTATCTTTGTCTTACCACGACATGCCCTTTGCATGTTACATACATTTATATTGGTACAAACCTTTTACATCTCCAATTCATATATATTCCAAGTATAAACTGTGTACAATGCCTAATTATCATATTATACTCTTCTTATAGACTATATATGCAAGAGAAAGTTTGAAAATCTTCAAGGACCACTACATATCATTATAGAATTGTTTTAAAAGAAAAGTAGGTTTGATTGACTTTTCCATATGCTCATTGTTTTTATTAAACAAAACACTTGAAACTTACCTTGTTTTTCCATCATCACCTAATCTCCACTAGTGCCATCAAAACTATCATTGTCATTGTTTTGGACTAAACTCCAAAACACTCTTTGATTGCATCGAGAGTAGCGAGGTGCTCTATAGCCCAGCATGGGGGAGATGTTGTCACGTATATAACGTAACACTACAAAAAATAAAAAAGTAGTTAAAAAAATAAATTTAAGTTGGCTCATAGATTAAAAAATTAAAACCAAATGAAAAGTAATTAAAAAATCCATGTAAGCCTATAAAATAAAGTAAATTAAAACCAACATAAATCCACCCTCTAAAATGTAAAAAAGTTAAGATAAAAAAAAATGCACCTCAAGGAATTGGATCCCTCTCGGTGCTTGGTAGATTGAGTTTAAGATGGATCTATGGATGCATCCATAACAACATCATTGTCCTCTTTGTTGCGATCTCATAATTCACATTGGAATTAAGTCTTCCATCCACACTTGGCTTCTCCAATGAGAACAATTTGGCCACACAACATATTTAATTACCACCATAACCAACCAATGGCTATTCACTCAACCAACTTGCTTCCATCTCTCAACCAAAGTGTCCATGTTCCTCCCTTAATATTCACTTTTGACATTATCATTTCCAACAACATACCAACTATGAAACTACCATAGCTTTGGGTTGAACACTAATACCACATTTCAAGGCCTAACATCACCATGATTGTAACCATTGGAAAATTATGCATCCTATTGACATATTTCCATCTACCAAGGAACTTAAGTACCTAACCATGCTTGCCAATCCTTTAGTAAAATAGTCTTAATATGGGATGTATCTAATTCACTTGTACACACTCTACACTTACCATTATGAGGACTTATGGTTCCATCATTGTGTTCATTAAGGAACAATTATTGGAAAGAAAACATGTAGTTGTACTTCATTTTTAACTATAGCACACCTTATCCAGTAGAGTCCATAATGACTTTAACATTTCAAAGATTTTTTTAATAAAGATTTCTAACATATTTAACCAAAGATTTCTAAGAGTCCATAATGACTTTTACATTACAAATTTTTTCCAACAAAGGTTTCTAACATATTTAACCAAAGACTTCTAACTTTGTTTCTATGAACTTATGCACATATTTGGTGTCTTTCTTTACATCTTGAATCTGTGCATCTTCAACTTCGTTGACCAATTTGTCTTATATATCCATACTTTACCTTTTATGTTATTGGTTATTCATTACAATAAATAATTCTAACAAAACCACCACACTAATTTATTAAGTTATCTAAACTCAACATATTTATTTATTTATAACAGTGTATAACAAATTTTCACCACCTCTATTACTCAACATATTTATTTATTTATAACAGTGTATAACAAATTTTCACCACCTCTATTTTTAATAGTGTATAAGAATTTTTCACCACCTCCATCACAAGTAATTCTAGGAGCTTTAATGGAATATGATTCAATTTTTTTATTTATGTATAACTACATATTTCCAAGCATTGAGGTAATTCTAATATATGATTCAACTTTTATTATTATTATAAAACTACACATTTACAACAAGCATCATTTGAAGGCAAACATTATTCATCTTGCTACAACCTATTTAACACAATGGTAGCAAACCTGCTACCAGTTAGATGTCTTATTTGTATACAAGAATTTGAATTTTTTCAATAACGACAAGATCCCATGAAAGTTGACTTTGATACTTCTCTGCACTATATCTAACATGGAGATATGCTCAGGGGAATCCAACCCCTTAGAAGGAGGATAAGACTTTAAAACATCAAGGACATGCTTTGAATCATGTAGATTAACAAGTCAATCTTGATTTCTCCTTGAATGTAGACTCATGAAATGAATCAAGTCAGCCGTCCTATTTCCATAGATTTTCCAATCACTGGTTAATTGTTAATATGTGTACATGCTTAGTTGGCCCCAGCCTCCAACTCCACTTTGATACACCATGCATTAATTATGCCGTAGCCGTTTCTCAATGAAAGAAGCTGTCCCAAAAGATTCCTCGTCTCCCTGTCCATTAACATCTCGACATGTGTCACCTAGTTGGCGAGATTATTCGTTAAACTTTCTGATTTTTGTATCCCGTGATTCGATAGGGACGGAAGAAAGCGGCATGGAGTTGATCGGTTGGTTTTTTTGTGTTAGCCTTTATTCTATCTGTTCGTATTCTTTTCGCGTAAGCCCTTCCTCTGCCAAGTCCATGCTTATCTTAAACTCACTCTGCGTTGTTTGTTTTTCATCTAGCTCTAGATTTGGCGGAGATTAAAGAATCGCAGAGAAAATTCAGGTTATCACAGCAAGTAACAAATTCAAAACTCACATATACAATTCTTTTTATGGAAAGGAAAATAAAAAATTGTTAAGTTCAGACCTCATTGTTTTTTTCACGCAGTTTACACAGGGTTTTCACACCAATTTGCGATACCAACGTCAAAAGTCGCAAATACTATCTTCGACGTTTCTTTATTTGAAAATAGGAAACTTCAGATATCGGAAATGTCGAAAATCACATCTTGCGGAATCCGAAATCGGACCATATGATGTTTCTACAATGATACCGGTAATTGCCAATTTTTAATTTTGTTACGTCACGTCATGGTTAAATTTCGCGGTTCTTATATCGCGTAATCGGGTAGGGATGGAGCATGGACTTTAGGTGCGGAAAAAGGTGGCATGGAGTTGATCGGTTAAGTACACGTTCTGAAAACACTTAGGCTTTATTTTGTATGTTCGTATGGATTTGATCGATACCGTCTTTTTTTGCCAGGTGTATTACGTGTTTTCATGACACTTCTATCTGTTGCTGTGCCTGAATGGATTGATGGACTCGATGGATTGATTTTCAATTGCGGATCCTTCATTCCAGTCGGTGTTTACCGTGTTTTTTCGACAGGTGGCTTCCGTGTTTTCACTACACTTCTATATGTTGTCCTAAACGATTATTTTCAATTGAGGCTTTCAGACAATTTTGCAGTTCATTTCTCTCAATTTGGAATAGCTCTTGCGAAGATTTTTCCCTTGCTAAGATTTTCTGAGTTTTAGTTTATTTGGGTTTAGGCTATGATTTTCTGCAGCATTTTTGTGCGTTTAGAATCTCAGTTTGGCATCAATTTGGTCATGATTTTGTTTGACTGCTGGTTCAGGTGATGAAAGACACTTTGCCCATGTCTCTTCATTCACATTAATGCTTCATCAATGCATTGTTGTTCCATTAGTGCAATAAACCCTGTCATTTCTGATAAACATGGGGTTGTATCTTCAATTTTCCTCATATAATGACGATCTACAAGATCTTCTTACAATATTTCATTTATTGCTTTCGCTGCTACACCGCCCTTGGTTTCCACATATAAAGAGGCCTTCAGGTAATCGCTATTTCTTACTATTTGATGTGTTCCATCTACGCTCTGAATTTTTGTTAGAAGATTTTGAAGTTTGCTAAATTTGTAGGTATTCCTTAGTTCTTCATTTAGTCTGCTTATTAGATGGTGAAACACCGTTGCTGCGATTTAATTGAATGCGACGCTTGCTTTGTTACAAAAATATTGTGGCATGTATTCGTTATGTCATGGTTGCCAATAAAATCTTAGGTATTAGTTTTTTTCCTAATTTAAAATGTTCCTTATGAGATGGTGAAACACCTTTCCTGTGTTTCAATTGATTCTTAAAATAGGCATAAACTTATAGGAGGAATAACTTTTGTGAAAATAATGAGAACAGTGAAAATAAAACGTGAAAATCACGATTTAGAAATCCCAAATGTCTGAAATAGGAATACCGACATGTTCCTATTTGAACACATACGATTTATTGATACGCTACAAAATTTGATATCGGAATATAGCATGTTCTTTACACGTTCCTTATTGCTACAAAATATGACATAGATTTCCAAACACCGAAGTGTTGGAAATTGGAAATAGGAACATGCACATCTCTGTATTTGAACACATAGGATTTATGTATATGTCGCAAAATTGGAAGAATTTGAACCTCGCTAAATTTGTAGGTATTGCTTACTTCTTCATTTAGTCTGCTTATTAGATGGTGAAACACTGTTGCTGTGTTTTAATTGAATACGACTATTGCTTTGTTGCAAAAATATTGTGCAATGTATTGTTTATGTCATGTCTGTTAATAAAATGTTAGGTATAATTTTTTTTCCTAATTTAAAATGTTCCTTATGAGATGGTGAAACACCCTTCCTGTGTTTCAATTGATTCTTACTGCCTTGTTGCTTTGCTGTATGTTGCAAAATCATTCATCTTTCGATTGCGGGTTGCAAAACATAAGACCTAAATTTCTCAATTCTGAAATGTCGGAAGTTTACAATAGGAACATGGACTTGTTCCTATTTGAACACGTACAATTTTCGGAATCCGAAATGTTGGTTATTCGAAAACATAGAACATACGATTTCTACAATCGTAAATGTCCCAAAATCGAAAAATATGCTTTTTCGAGTTCGCAAAACGTAAACAAATTAAAAATGTATTTGAGTTCAAATGTTATTTATTCAAATGTATCTACGGATCGGAAATAGGGAAATAAGATAAAAATAAATGAGACAAATGCTTTTTTGATTTCCGCATTCGAAAATAGGAAATTAGATCAATACACTTGCGAGAAAAATGGTTTGAGTTTTTTCATTTAGGATCTTTGGTTTGTTTGAACCTGAGTTTAAATTAGGTAAAATTGGGCATTTTCAATTCTAAATGTCGGAAATCCAAAATAGGAACATCGACATGTTCCTATTTGAACACATCAGATATATGAATATGTTGCAAAATTGGAAATCAGAATATAGCATGTTCCTTATTGGAAAGCATAGGACATACATTTCCGCATTCCAAAATGTCGACAAGCGGCAATAGGAAAATGGACATCTTCATATTTCAACACATACGATTTCTACTTGATATGTTTATCGCTTAAACAGATTGAAACCAAAGTAATTAAATATGTTAATGAATAACAACCAGAACAATAAAATATGTTAATGCGAAGAATTTTGTTTTTATATATCCATTTTATACTAGACAAATGATTACTTTAAATTCCAATTTTTTTTTATATTTTCATTCTCTGTTTCATTTCACAGGAGAAAATAACCATTACGTTATGGAGACTATGGTAACTGAAGATTCTATTTCACTATTGCTACATGGTGCTGTCAACCTTTCTCTACTGATACAGGTCTCTGCATTAAACCAAGTGAATTCACTCAACTCACCATCTATTCAGTTCTGAATCTCTATTTCAGACCGCCTTCACAAGCATGGGCTACTTCTTCTAGTTATATATAATCATCTTGTAGAAAATGGACAACTAAAACAAGGAACTATAATCAAAATTAACCAATGTTCATGCAACATTGTACGTAATATAACGTATGTTCAATTTCCTCCCAATCATTTTCACACTGTTCATGGATTCAATGTTTGTCTCGCATTCATGTCTAATATACTTCATCTCACAGGACTATCGCATTGATTGCACTGGAGGTTGTGAAAGTGGATGCAGAAATTATTGGAGAACCTGTACCTTACCACTTACCTATAGCTTCTCCTTCTCAAAGTAGTTGTTTTGTTCCACTAAACACTAGCTCAATAAATCAAAACCCTGGCTTAGCTAGATCGACTATCCCATTCACATCACTCTCCTCTTCTACCAAAGTTTGGAACATTCAAGGGCGAGTTACTGCCAAGACAAACATATATGAATATGGAAACCAACGATGATCTAGAAAAGTGTTTGGTTTTGACCTTGTTGATGCTTCACACAATGAAATACATATATCTGCATTCAATGAATTGACACTCTCTTTGTATGACCAAATAGAAATTGGAATAGTGCACATTGTATCAAATGACACAGTTAAAGCATCCAACCCAATTTTCAACCATTTGAAAAGCCATAACGTGATTTTCTAGGTTCGTCTTCAACCATTCAAGCATGCTTAGATGAATATCCCTTAATAACTTTAAGTTGCTTTAACTTTAAAACGATTAAGGAGATTCAAACTATACCATTAAATTCCACGGTTGACCTTCTTGGACTTGTCATTTCAGTTTCACCTACATCCACGATATGAAAATGAGATGGTGTTGGAATTGTTTGGAAAACCATTGGAATTCGTGACATGTCAGGGTACAGTATTGACATAACACTTTGGGGAGAGCATTGCCAAGTTGAAGGAGATGAACTTTCCAACCTTCGCGGTTTACCTACTCATCCAGCAGTAATCACCAAGGGCGGCCGTGTTATAGATTTTAATGGAAAATTTGTTGGCACTATTTCAAACTCTACTATATTTATAAACCCAAATATTGAATAAACATCAGTTCTCCAAACATGGTTTAATGACAATGGATTTCGTTCAGCATCTCCATCTTTGAGTCGCAAATTCAGTGCCTCTAATTCTGCTCGTCGGAAAGTCATTACCATCAATGATCTACAAACTCTTCAAGCATCTGAAAAATTTGGTATTCTCTTGCTGCAACCATCACAAATGTTAACATGGATGACTTTCATTTCCTTGCATTTCCTCTTTTTGTTGATGGTATACAATGCATGAAAAATATTGCCGACAAATTTGGAGACATTTGGCATTGTGGTAAATGTGATGGGGAGTTTGCTAAATGTGACTACCGATATATCCTAAAGGTTGACTTGGAAGATGTAAATGGAAATATTCATGGTGTGATCGATTTTGATGATGTTGCAAACCAACTCATGGGCATCTCAGCAAAAGACCAGTGTCTTCTTGCAACTGAGTGAACATCAATTGTTGAACTAGTCCATAGAATTTGCAAGAAACAGTTACTTCTTACTCTTTCAATTAGAACATAGATGTTCTTCAGAAATGCACGCCTAAAAGTTGTAATATTTTGTGATGGTTGAAAATAAATCATTAGTAACTTCACTTGATACATACATACATACATACATACATACATACATACATACATACATACATACATACATACATACATACATACATACATACATATATATATATANTCTGTCAATTGAATCAACATCAATTGTTGAAATTGGACACCTAAAAGTTGTAATTGTTATGGTTGAAAATACCTCATCAACAACTTCACCGCAAATCATTCATACTTCCGATTCTGAAAATCCTATGTTTTTTAAATAATGAACACCCTAAGTTCCGATTTTGCGAAATATGTGCTTGTTGTTATTAATTTCTCAAAATTTAATAACTATTTTTTCCAATAAGGAACACCCTATATCACAATTTTCGATTCCCCAATTTCCAAAATTACATTTATATATAAATAATAACTTATGTATGCTTACTTCTTCATTTACTTGTTGCAGGTAATGAATTAAAAAAATGTTGTTTCAAGCTTGTCAGGTTGATATATAGAATCAAACCAAGTCTAGACATCAAATTTCCGAGAAATTTACACAGCGACCAATGAAAAATAACAGAGAGCGAATTTAAAATAGGCATGAAATTAGCGGAGGAATAACTTAAGCGGAAATTTCGAATTCCAAAATATCAGAAATAGGAAGTATTGAATATTGGGACTAGGAACATGGACATGTTCGTATTTGAACACATAGGATTTCTGTATATGTCGCAAAATCGAAAAACAGGGTCATAACAGTTTTGTTATTTTCACATGTAAATTTTCTAGAATCCGAAATGTCAGTTATTGAAAAACACATGACATAGGATTTCTACAATCCTAAATGTTGATACTCGTGGATGTCGTTCGAGATACAGATTCGAAATTGAATAAATGATGAATTGAATAAATTCACTCGAATAAATGATCCTCACAAGATTTCTCTGACTCTTTGTTACTGTGATCACTGCAATCACTACTATCACTATTAACTTGCAACAACATATTATTTTTTTTGTCTTATATGATTTCTTTATCTTATAAATTCAATAATATATTTTTACTTTGTTTTGAAAAATGAAATATTCAAGAACATGCCAAGCTATGTCTACACCACTGTTTTATCCTACTATGTGATAAGGGTTCTTAGCTCATTGGATATAAACCCGTAAAAATTACTGTTGCTTTGGTTTTTACCTTCTAAAAGAAAGAGAGTGGTCTTGAAAAAACTTATTGAACACCCATTTTCGATTTTAAGTACGAACAGGCATATAATGAAAACGGCTTTCAGTCTTAGTGAGTTTCAAGGAGTATTTGTATTTGAACACTAAGTCAATAACCAATAGGAAAATAGAGTCGTGTTTCTCCTTGGGGTATGTCATGAAAAACTTTAACTGTATGGCCGAAAAACTTCAACATTTTGTCTTCCTTAAAGATTGCCGATTTCCTATTTCCAATTTCCAATTATCGAATATGGCAAACCACAAATTCGATATTTTGCTAAGGTTATTTTGTGTATCCTCTATTTCTGATTTCCAATATTTTCGACATCGGAAACCAGATACTCGTAAACTCATGTTTCTGTTGAAATAATTTGTTGGCTTCACGATTTTTGATACCCGATATTTCAGATATCGAAAATCGAGAAGCAAAGAAATTATTTCCAATTTCCCATTATCGAATATGGGAAACTAGAAACCAGAGAAAATATCAGAAACCAAACACTCGTACACTCCTGTTTCTATTGAAATAATTTGTTGGCTTCCCGATTTACGATACACGAAATTTTGAGAAAATTACAATTGATCTCATGTAAATTACATTATGGTTCATTTGCTTATTATTTATTTATTCTTGGTTACCTACATGCAATGAGTTAATATTTGCTTTTTGTCTTTTGCTTTATACCGATAAACTTTGCAGTTAACAATTTTATGATTTTCTTGTAGCAATTATGCCAACTCATGACAATGAACATGCCAATGCATGAAGAAGAATTGTATATGCAGAGAACAAAGATAAAAACAACAAGAGACAACGTATTCTTTACAAAGCTGCACGGCTACCCGTGGATATGTCTTGTCTAGTTTCTCTTCCCAAACCTTCCAATAGACCTTTGCTTCGACCATCTATGCTAAATCCATCAAGCACCCGCCTTGATGATGCACATCAATGATTTCGTAAAAAAATGGACCAACTGCGTGATATGCATGTCTGCTCAAATTGCAAAGAATGTTATCTTGGTATTGTAATGAAAAAAATCCATGATGCATATACTTGTTCTCATTGTATTCTAGAACAAAAAGGCCATCGCTTTTCATTCGAAAACAATATGGATCCAGGAATCCAACCACCTGTACTCGCAGCACTTACACAAGTTGAAGAAATGATGATTAGTCACGCTAACCCAGTTTTACAAGTTACATATACTCATGGTGGTCAATATAAATATTTTGGACATACTATTTGCTTCCCACATGACATTTCCAATATTGCCAAATACCTGCCCCATTTAATATCAAAACTTGACATCCTTGTTGTTCGGAAATGTAGCTCTACAAACAATCCATATGAATTGTTTGTTAGTTGTACACGTGTTCTTGCTTCCCTTGAATACAAAATGGAAAACGACCCATACTACAAGGATGTACAGGTCAACTTAGTTGCATTATCTTCACTGCCTCTTGTCTCAACAGACATTTCACCTTATATTCCGCATGTTAATAGCAATGATACATTATCTCATCAGCAAAGCTTGTACTCTACAATTGAACCGCCAAATTCATTTCAACCCTATGAAATCAAATCCTCCTCATTTATTTCAACACAACCTAATGCTAGAATTGAAGTTGAAGAAATTAGACAGTTGTTACATATACCAAATACTCCACTACCACCTTCAATTGATTGGCCTCCTATAGGAATTTCACCTATCAATGAGTACAACACAGAAGGACTTCTTTCCATGGATTTTCCAACTTTGTTCCCCACAGGTGCAACAATGCTTAAACAACCACGCATTCATGAGGTTGATATGCACGAATATGCACTTCACCTAGTTCATTATCATGACAACATATTTGGGAAACATCCTCGATTCCGCTACTACATATACAATTTAATTATGTGTCATCGGAGTAATGCTACAACCTCTGTTTTTGTCAAAACTAATCTTGAAGATACACTACCTCCGACAATCCTTGAACTTGTTAACCAATTGAAAGACATGCCTAATCAGAAAATTGGTGAGCGGGTCGCAAGGTTTGGATCTTCATTACATGGAAGACACTCATATTGGAACAAAAGTAGGGCTGGACTAACTAATATGATCAATAAACAAGGTACACCAACTTTCTTCTTTACCCTTAGTGCACCTGATACAAAATGGCCAGATTTGCATGCTCTGATGCCTCCTGCACGTTCTACCGGTTTAGCTCAAGACTACCAATGCAAAATTCACAACATCATATCAAATCCACATATTACATCACACAATACATGCACAATAGATTCAAGACATTCCTTCAAGAGGTGCTTGAAAAAGGTTTTCATATAACGAATTCTCGGTGCACGTATTTTACAATCTCTTCCTTCTTATTTTTCTCTTCGTATTTTTCACTTTATAGATTTTTATTTTTAGTATATTCATTTTCCTTTGATGCAAGTATGAATGGAAACATAGAGGATCGACACACATTCATGGGTTTATTTGGTTGGCAGATGCACCAAATATGGACACTTTAGATTGGGAAGATATTGTTGTAGTTGAAGCTGCAATTTTTTTTTGACACATATGTTACATCTTGGAATCCTCATGATACTCACTTGTCAACATCGGGGTTGCATCATAATACAGAAAATGATCCATACAGTCTTGCATCACCATCCATATTTGCATCAAACTACTTAGTTTACTATGAAGAACTTGTAAACTTTGTTCAAATACACACTAGATGTTCAGAATCAACTTTCCTTCACAAAAAAGGAACATCTGTGAAATGTCACTATGATTTTCCATATGAGCTCCAAGCTGCTTCTTCATTCTTCATTGATGCAAATGGACGTAAAACATACAATCATACAAGAAATGATTCTCTTCTCAATATTCAGAGCCCTATCATGCTTTCAATATGGAGGGCTAATGTTGATTTCCAACCTATTCTTTGTAAACATGTTGTCCTCAAATACATCTCAAAGTATGCATCAAAAGCAGAGCCAAAATTCGAAAGATACGATGCAATTTTCTCTCGCCTTGCACATGCAGCACCAAGTGACGGTCTGATTCTTCAGCCAATCAAACAATTACTTGCCCAAACAGTTGCACAATGAGATATTAGTGCACAAGAGACATGTCACATGCTGCAAAAACTCCCACTTGTTCTTTGTAGCCGTCACTTCTTTTCGCTCAATGTGAGACAAAGTGTCTTCTAACATGTTTGTAATGGCACTAATAACATCCCTCCAACTGCGCCCTCTATATTTGTATACATGCAAAGACCACTAGCTCTTGAACATTTAACCCTACTTGAAGCTGCTTGTTCTTTGTCTTTCTTTGCTAATAGGAAAAAAAATCCATGGAAACAAAACTTGCATCAAAAAATTGTTAGAGTCTATCCACAATTCCTTTCCATTCTTGCCTTTGAATTTTCATCTTTTGAACCGTTTTGTTGGAGCGAACTTCTTCTATACAAAGCTTTTCGTTCCATCCCTCACGATATTGGAACAACAACTTCTGAAATTATTTCTCATTGGCAACAGATGAAAGGCACATATACTATCTGGCATGTTGAACGTGCACAAGAAGAACCCTGTACACCTTTATCTGATGATCCAAACTACGATGCTACTAACTTTCCCTTGTCCAATAACATGGATGAATGCGAACTTCTCTCTCAAATGATACCAGGAAACACCATTCAAATTGATGATCTTGAAATGCTTGGACATCGTGATTTTGACAAAAATCACAATTGGACACATAACAATATAACCAACGACTTTCATCATACAAAAACATCATTTATTGACCTTAATCACTTGTCCATGCAGCTACATGAAGACAACCTATCGTTATCCAATTCACCTGATTCCTTGTCTCCCACACAACGCATGGCCTTTGATGTTGTCATTTCTCATTTTAGAAACACTACATCCACTCCATCACTGAAAATGGTGATTCAAGGTACTGCAGGAACTGGAAAATCCTACCTGATATCTTGCTTAAAATATGCACTACAAACTCCATGTGAACAAAGTGGCTGCATACTTCTTCTCCTTGCTCCAACTGGTGTTGTTGCTTTTAATATACATGCATCTATAATACATTCTACTCTTCGAATACCCATTGGTGAAATCAAACACCTTGAAGGCCAATCCCTTTCAAAACTTCAAGAAGAACTCCAACATATTCACTATATTCTCATAGATGAAATGAACTTTATTGGACCAAAAATGTTGACTCAAATTGATGCATGATTACATCAGGCTTTTTCCTCAAAATGTACAATGCTATTTGGTGGTTGTTCCATAATCCTTGTTGGTGACTTTGGACAATTGCCTCTTGTAAAGGACATCCCGATGTATGCAGGCTCATCCGTTGGAACAACTTTGTAGCATACATTTGATACTTCTATCACGCTAGAAACATTTTTTCGACAACAAGGAAATAGCCCTTCTCAAACCGCCTTTCGACAACTCTTGCTATACCTGGGAAATGGAACACCAACTATTGAATACTGGGCACTCCTAATGACAAGAACAAGCTCATTCCTTTCAAATGTGGAAAAATGTTCTTTTCAACAATCTATCCACTTATATCCCACCAATATCGTTGTTTCACTGCACACTAAACACATGCTGAAACAACTTAATATGCCAATTGCACATTGCTTCACAGAACAAAGGAACAAGCATGGTCAGGGATCCATTGACGAGGAGTAGTTTCCATTAAAGTTCCTTCTTGCTATTGCTCAACAAGTCATGTTAACTGCTAATTTATGGGTTCAAGCAGGACTTGTTAACGGCTCACTTGGAAAAGTCATTGACATTGTCTACAAGTTCAATGAACAACCTCCTAGCTTAACATCTTTTGTTCTTGTCAAATTCCTCTATTACAAAGGAACCTTATGGGATGTTTTAAATCCTACTTATGTTCCAATATCTCCTATAACAAGGGGATCCCGTAGGAAACCACCACTTCGTATGGCATGGTGTTTAACAATTCATAAAGCCCAAGGTATGACCCTACAAAATGTTACAATAGATATTGGAAACATTGATAGACAAGGAGTCACATTCACTGCAATATCAAGAGTTGCATCTCTTTCAGGCCTTCGCATTTCTCCAGCTTTCTCTTTTTCCAGATACTCTCGAATGTAAGACAATGCATTTGTCCAACATAGGAAACAAGAGGAAAGCTTAATTGCTTCAAATTCTTTAAAATAAAATTGTGGTTGAAGCTTCTCATTATTTGCTCTACAAATGTACTGTTTTTTTTTACCACTTGTTAATGTAAAACATTATTATAGATGTGTCGAACTAACTTGTATACTCCATCAACTGCGCTTCGAATAGCTACAGATGCTTAGCATATTTCTCTACTGCATTGTGAAGCTCTACTTCATCTATTTTGTCTTAGTCTATACTCAACACAACATTTTCTATGCCTTAAAGAATGCCAATTTGATATTTCCGATTTCCGATTATTGATTACTGCAAACTGCAAATTCGAGTTTTTGTTAAGGTTATTTGGGGTAACCGATATTTTCGATTTTCGTTTATTTTCTGATACTCAATTTTTTGTTGAAGTTATTTCTTGACTTTCACGTTTTCGATTCCCAACATTTCGGATATCAAAAATTTGGAATCCATCAAATTATTTCAAGAAAAACATTAATCTGAGGTTTGTGATATCCGAACTATCAAAAATCGCAAATCCAGAATACCCCACATCGGTTTCAATCTATTTTTATCCATCTCTTTTTATTTCTAACTTCATTTTTTTATAGCTTTTATTTCAGTTTGTTTTAATCAATTGATTTATATTATATCAATTATTACGTTTTATATCAATGGATAAAAACATAGATGGATATATTTCAGTTTGTTTTTATCAATTGATTTATATTATATCAATAATTACGTTTATATCAATGGATAAAAACAGAGATTGATATATGGAATCAATTGATATAAAACAATAAGAAATTATATAATGTGTTCTACGAAAAATAATAAAATTGTAACTTTCTTCAAATTTTACAGGAAATATGACAGTTATTATATATGAAGAAATAATTAACATATAAAAATTTTAGATCAACTCTTATTTCCTTAAATGAACTTTAAATAAACAATAACTTTTAATTTTCAAATTTCAATTTTTCAATTTTTCAATTTCCCAAACACAAAATCGAATTTCTGAAATCCAAAATCGAAAACTGCAAAGTCAAATTTTACTTATGGTTATTTCTCTTATTTGCGATTTCTCATTTTCTATATTTCCCATATCAGAAGTGCGAGACTCAAGTTATTGTTCAAATGATTTTTAAAATTTTCCATTTGCAAAACATGATAGCCAATTTCTGATTTTCAAACAAAGGTAAGTCAAAAAGGTTTAGTTTCGAAAGGAAAGTTGTTTTCCACAATCCCGATTTCCAATTTCCGATATCTCGCATATCGAACAAAGAAGACACAAGGTTTTTGCTCAAATGATTTGAAATCTTAACATTCTAGTTATTTCTATGTCAAATTTTGTAAGCAAAAATATTTGCAAAATATTTACAAAATGTTTGATTTTTCAGTAACATGTTTACAAAATGTTTATGTTGTAATTTTCAAAATCAAAGCATATTTTTCGGAAAAAAAAGCTCGAGGACCATGATAAGAGATATGTCTTCAATAAACCAATGAGCAATTTCCTATTTTCGACATCTCAGATATCGTACGATGAAGAGTCAAGTTTTTGATCAAATGATTTGTTCGGAAACCGCAAACTCAAATTTTTGTTAGGGTATTTCCCTTATTTGCGATTTCCTATCCCCGATATCTCGGATATTTGCATGTTGAGAATGGAAAATCTATTCACATATAATG
This sequence comes from Pseudotsuga menziesii, assembly GCA_001517045.1. NCBI lineage: Eukaryota > Viridiplantae > Streptophyta > Pinopsida > Pinales > Pinaceae > Pseudotsuga > Pseudotsuga menziesii. Next base: position 389,587 of record LPNX010201765.1, read on the forward strand.
TTATCTCCAATGAAATTGGCTTTCAATTCCAATCTGCAGAAGGATCACACTCCTCTTTAATGCCATGATTACGATGCCCATTTCTGTTATAACGTCATCATATTAATCGCAGAAGAGACTATTACCCTCACTTGTTGTCAATCTTAAATTATGTCATAGTGTCAAATTGACATTTGTCACCTTAATATTAGAGTTATTTCTATGTCAAATGTTGTAAACGAAAATGTTTACAAAATAGTTACAAAATGTTTCATTCTTTAGAAGCATATTTTTCTTAAAAACATATGTATATATAATAAAAACAAATACCTGGCGGGACCATGATAAGACAACTCTCTTCAATATACCTGCTCAAATTCATTATGGATAAATCTGAAAATCATGAGCAGTAATGACTTTGAAATCCAATATGCTAAACAATGAGACTCCTCTTTAATTCCATCATTAATGCCGCCCATTTATGCTATAAAGTGATCATATTAATCCCATAAGTGACTATTACCCTCACTTCTTCTCAGCTTTAAATTATCTCATAGTGTATCAACTCCACATTTGTCACTTGATCGATGCCTTATAATGGAATAAATATTTCCTTGTTGCTTAATGATTAAATATATAAAAAATCTTGGTTAATCATTAAATGATTGTGAATATCACACGCTCCAAACACGAAATGTTTGAATTATCTGTAAACTTCATATTTTTTAACATAAATATTTGTTATTACATCTTTAAATTAATATCATATACCCAAATCAAGATATTCATGTATATTAAATCTTTACACTTTAGGTTTATTAAGAGAAATAAACGAAATATAACCAAGTTTACAGCCCAAAGTTCCGCCATAAATTCTACAACAATAATAGAAGCAGCCAACTTAAAGCGATGAAAAATAACAAAGATCAAATTTAAAATAGGCATAAACTTAGCAAAGGAATAACTTCTGCGAACATTATATCAACAGTGAAAATCAATTTCATATACCGACAAACTCCATTTTACTACAAATCAGACCATATGGTCTTTCAGAACATGCGCAGTTTATAATTTGAACACGCACAATATTAGGAATCCTCATTGTCGGAAATCAATAACAAGAACATATATGATATATGTTAATCAATAACAACAAGCACATCAAAATCGAAAGTTACAAAATATTACAGAAAACCAAATTTCCGGTCAATCGAATAAAGTGCTTTAACAACCACTCTAATCCATTAAAAGCAAAAAATTGAACAATTCAATTGTACTGAGCATAAAAATCATACAGAAAATGAATGTTGCTGCCTAAGTAAAGGTTATAGAAAATTACAGACATATTCAAATGAACCACAATAACCCATGTGATATATGGGGGGCTACCAATAAAATTACTATCAACAAATGTTTACGAAGAGACCTTGAAAGATAAATAAGATAATAAACTTATAGGTAAACAAATGGAACCAAAAGTGAAAAAAAAAGAAAGAGAGACAAGATCATGAGTTAGCACCACTCGTAGTGACAGTCGGATCTTGCGTGTTTTGCATTTCCTCAGCCATAAGACAAGGCCCACACACCTCCTCGTCTGAAAATGGTAGACCATGCTTCAAAGGCAGAACAACTGCTTTCCCTACAGAAGCATCCGTTTTCCCCACCGAAGGATTTTCTTTTTCCATAGATGCATCCGCTTTCCCCATAGAAGCATCACATTCCTGAACTCCTTTGAAAAGCTCACTAATTGTAACAGGAACTGTAGATACAATGAGTATCATAGGAGTGGGGTCGACATTCATTTATGGAGCCATAGAGAAATTTTCGCTACCTCCATCACCCAAGGAATCAACTCCCACAGCTAATTTTTTCCACATGTCCATCATATCTCTCTCCATGATAAGCATATCTAACTCTTGCATTTTTGACACAGCCTTTGAAATTGCCAACTTACTATTATTCCATTTACCTAGCACTTCTTCCATGAGTAACCCCATCATGTTTTTTACAATCCAATAGTGATTTGGGCTTACCCCATCAATATCGCGCGCAATATTTTCGCTTACCAACCTCCTCTCCCATTCATCTATTATGGACTTAACTTGCGGATAAAAATCACTGTTGTAACCATCTACCTTCGTCACGCACGCCCCTCGTTGCCCACAACCAACACGACGAGACATGGCATGCTGCTTGGACATAGTATGCTCGTTTAGATTCAGAACAAAATGAAACAAAGAAAGACATAACGGTTCTGCAACAAAAACATGGAACAACAACAACAAACTAAGACCCAATCACTTAGGCAAGAAATAGTTGAAGCGAATCACCATGCTAAAATGAACAGGAGGCCATTAATAGAGAAAAAAAATTGTTGTACCACATCCAGTTACTAACCAAGCGAAATTGTACTGTAACGACATAACGAAATGACCGTTGTGTCAAATCATCCCTTAACTCGGTAGCTACAGTGTCCTCCATTAAAAATGATACGTGCTCAAAAAGATTCGTCAAAAGCAACAATTTAATGCTGTCTCGGAAAAAATGGAAGAGGAAACGTCAGTACCGAATCAACTTTGATCCCACCATTAAAACTCAACAATCAGGAAGTTGGCCAGCCTGCACAGAAAGACCCCCTTCATTAATGCGTAATGAGTGCAGGATACATGACAAAAACAAGTACAACGTCAATCTACGATAATTAAATTATAAATTTTAATTTATTGTATAAATTAAAATTTATAATTAAATAAAAATATATAATTATTTCAAATATTATATTTTAAATCACTTTTTAAGTCATTTCTGCAAATAAAATTAAATCATATAATTTCGAAACTTGATACCAAATTTCCGAAATCAGATAATGAGAACTGGAAATTCCATCTTTTCTTAATGTTCATTAGAGGAAATTTGGGGTCTAAAATGGGCCTTATAAGAAAACGCACCAACAATAAGTTCTTGTGAGTTGGAATTCAAGAACCAATAGAATTCCAATAAAATGAGTCAACCATAATGGTTGAATTGACATATTTGTCATAAAAAAACTACTTTTTTTGTTCGTATTTTCAACATATATCCCTGTGTTTTTACTCAAATTTCGATCGGGAGAGCTTGTTGGATGCATAATTTGATTCCGCATCCAACAAGTATCCACACTGCAAATACCTGGAAAAATGTGATGATGAGCTCTCCCGATCGAACTCTCCCGATGAATCAAATTCCGCATCCAACGAGCTCTTCCGATCGAAATTTGAGTAAAAAAACAGGGAGATATGTCGAAAATACAAACTCAAAAAGTAGTTTTTTTCTTTTTTCCTCCAAAATTAATAAATATTATTTTATTATTTCAACTATTATTTTATTATTTTAACTATTATTTTATTATTTTCCTTAGGAGGCCCATTTTAGACCTCAAAATTCCTCTAATGATTACGACTATTGAACATTTGCGATTCACAATAATTAAATTCAAAATATCGAAAATCCAATAAATCAATAAACATTACAATTAAAAAAACCTATCTTTCAAGTTTCTAATATCCAAAATCGAAAATCGAAAATCTAGAAAATTATTTCAACAAAAACTATACAATATCAAAATAACCTTAACAAAATTGAATTTTCCAATTTTCGATACTGAGAAATCGGATATTCGAAATGTCGAAAACAGAAAATCACCAAATAATTTGCGATTTTTTTTTTCTGCAAAAATAAAGCGTGCAATAGGAAATAGGAATGCCGACATGTTCATATTTGAACACATAAAATTTTGTCATATTTCCAAAATCGAAAATCACGAACACAACAAATGGTCCAATTTTAGATTCCGCAAAATCCAATTTGCGACATTTCCAATCTCAGAAGTTTTATATTTTCAAATAAAGAAATGTCCAAGATAGTATTTTCGATTCTCGATACCCGAAAATCACAAAATAGAAAAATTAACGTGGGAAATCTTTAAATTATCGAGCCATTTCTTTAATTCTAACATGCAATACAGTTTTGAGTTCAATTCAGAGTGTCTTTCAGGTTGCGACGCTAGCACCCTGAAAGCTAAGTGTATTTCATTAACATATTCCGAAACAAATTGCAAAGTTAAAATTACTTTAAGCAAACATGCAAATCAAAATTAACATATTCCCAATTAATGTACAAACATGCAAATCAAGTTTACTTATTTCAACTTAATTTATATCAACTTAGCATATAAGTGTTGAAGATATACAAATTGCAAAAAAGATTGTTTCTTGGACTTACACAATAACTCCAAATTCACACCAAAACGTGCAATTACACAAATAAATAGTTTCTAGCTTTCATTAAGGGAAGAACACCATTTGGAAAATATATCCAAAATGTCATTAACTTCCTGAAAATGAGCATTCCTCAACTGAATATCGTTCTTGCAAATTTGGGACAAAATTTCCACCCTTGTCTTTTTTTTTCCATTCTTTGATGAACAGTTTTATCCGAGCTATCGAGGCATGGGGAACTTCTATCCATTTCTCCATCTCTTGCACCGTTAACTAACTAATTTGTTGAATCAACTCTTTGGTATGATCAAACTTCTTTTCCACTTCTTCCAAGTGAACTTTAGGACAAACTGCCTCACTGAGAGGTTCCAAAACATGGTAACTCAAATAAGTTAGCAAATTGTTTGAAGCAGACCACCTGTTTTTACAAACCTTTTTCCCTGCATTGACTATAACTTCAACTGAAACGTAGATAGCCTCCCATGTCTCAATGCAAACTTCAGTTTTCTTGATCTCTAACTTGTCTAAATTAGCAATCCATCAGGTGTTTCCTTAATATGCTTTTTCCAACCTCTTACTTTCTCTAAATCAGTGCATGCTACTCTCATTTGATGATGGTGATCCTCAAAGTTTTAGAATGCTTGATAAACTTCTCATACAGAACTTGCATCTCATCAAAGCAGCTATACAAATCTATCACATTCTGTTGAAATTATTCCTGTATTTTACAGAGCACTTGTTTAAAATCCACAGGTCTCACATCGACAAAAGAACAACCTTTTGAGGCCAAATGGACATGTTTCAATTCTTGATTGACAAGAACAATTTGTTCTTCTTGTTGCTGATTAACAACCTGTACATTCCGAAGCTGATGCTTCTCTTCTTCAGCTTTCTTTTTACATCTCTCTATTTTCTCTTCATGTTCTTATTTCAACTGCCCAATTTGTTGTTCATTCCTCTGTTGTGTTTCTACTAAGTCGCGTTTCAACTTCTCCAATTTTTTTTGTTTTTCACCAAGAGCCAAACTTAATTGTGAAACAAATTGAAAATTAGCTCTAGCAAAAACTCCCATGGCAGCTGCTGTGTCCATTGCCCCTTGTTGCATATCACTTGCGTCTGCCTTCCATATAACCTCACCAATAGCAGTCACATTTATGCGTGAACTTTCTCTGGCTCTCTTGCCTCCCCTTTTAACCACAGCTTTATACTTTTTACTCCAATAATATTTTCCAAAGGATACAACTGCATCTTCTCCAAAATATATGATAACTTTAGAAGATGAACTACTTTGCTAGTGGACTCTAACCAAAGGATCACTTTACGTTTGATTTAAAGGAATATCCATGCTAACAGGGACAATATTCATATGACAAGAAACAGAGGTAAAAGCGAGTGATGTAAAAGAATCACATAAAGAAAAATTCTTCTTTTCGGGAAGAGTCATACAGACAAAAGGAATGTCGTCGTGGCATGTAGTGATAAGCTAAGCTGATGAAAAAGAAGAAGCATAACTATGAATAGGTGAGTCAACTGAAGCTGCCATTATTGATGATAGATTTACCTTGGAAAAAAAATGCTGCAAAGATGATGTATCTTACATACTGGAAAACCTTTGGATATTGGGGATAGATGACACAACAATACTCATAACATCCTCATCGTCTTCTTCCACGTTCGTATTATGACTCTCAATCTGAGCCAATGATAAACAAATTACATTTTGCACAGAAGATTCTTGTACAGCTTTATCTCACATCGAACATTCTTGAACAAGCCTCTCCTCTTTATTGTGAATTGAGATTGAAGAAATCAAATTTTCTTTTGTCCACACTTTTGGCAGTTTAGCCTATTAAGAAACTGCTACAGTCTTCATCCTTTTAGGATTTACTTCATTTAGCTCTATCTTAGCTTGCAATTCAGACTCGACTTTTTCAAAATTTCTTTTGAGTTCTGCCCCTTTCTCCGCCATATCTTCAATTGTTGTAAGAGAGGGGCTTAATGGGCCTTCAAGAACACTTGTCCCCTTATTCTTAGATTGAGCACCAATAACATCAGCAGACCTTGCTGCATGTTCTCTCGCTTCTTCTTCTCTATAATCCTTCTCAAATAGATACAGTTCCGACCCCAGTTTTTCAAAATTTATTTTGTGTTCAACCCATTTCTCCAGTGTATCTTCCATTCTGCAAAGAGAGGGGGCTACATGGGCCTTCAAGGACAACTTTTCCCTTGTCCTTAGATTGAGCAACAGCAAGAACAACAGACCTTTCTAAATATTCTCTCGCTTCTTGTTCTGTCTTCTCCTTGTCAAGATTTTGTTTTAGTTCCAATTTATTTTCTCTTTCTAGCATAATTCTTCTCTTAAGATCCTTTTCATACACGTACTGATGCGACTTTGTCTCTGGATTAATGATTTTACAAATCGCCTCCTGAAAAGTGGAAGCTCCTCGCATCATGGAATCACCAGGCTCATTTTCATGAACATATTGAAATTTGACATGCTTCTGAGCAAATAGATTATGTAAAAAACCCACCGGATCATGCATTATTTTGAATACCTCTCCCAAGCTCATAACATAAATCTCCTTTCCCAACAAACACGCATGACCAATATTCTGTACCGTAAGATCGCCAAGATTCACAGGAAATTTAGGCCACGCCTTCTTCTTACGTTTGGTCAACTTGGAGAAAACCCCATCAATCACAATCTGATAGGCAAATTCTTGAAGCACCATTCGGTCTGGAACAATTCTCGGAAGCAAGTGCACTATATTGTTTCCCCAAATCCTTATGTAAGAGAAATATTCTCCTACATACGAGTTGCCATATTCAGAAATGAGTTCCCTATATTTTTCAGAAAATGCAGGAGCATCAACTTAAAATTTTTTACAGTACATTGAACTGAGAAACATGTCACAAAACTCATAAACACGAGGTATAAAATTGTCATCCCACATATCAGCACAATATATATGAACAGGAGGACATTTCTCCTTCCAATCCCAATTTGGCTTCGGGAAACAAGAACACGCTCAGAATGCATCCATAACGAACCCTAACATGTAGAATGATGGTTTCTGGTTCCTCGGGGTTTTCTGATATTTTTCAATTTCCTCCCGCAAATTGCAAAATAGAATTTGCACCTAGTAGAATGAATCACCTGTAAGCAAAACATGGTTCGCCAGAGGGACCCATTTATTTTTGAATAAAGAACATTTAGGTAAGCCATATAACCTGCAAAACATGGCCGCCAGCAACAAGAAAGGCTCTATGAACCAAGAAACTGGATATGCCGAAAGTGAAACAAGAATCACTAGTGTTGGGTCTTCCAGCCAACATTTCACCACTTAGTCATAATTCGATTTGGAAAGGAATTCGTCAAAAAATTTCATCGAGAAAAACTGCTTGGGAGTTTTCAAACCATAATCCCTAGCAAACACTTCTGGACCAAACGTAGCAATAGAGACATTGTCAATATCATTAAACATTCGTTGGTTAAGGTCAACGTGATCCAATTCCCACTTAATAGGGTCCATATAAGGCATAAAAGGAGGTCTCTCCGCAATGCAATGGAGTTGAGAATTGCGTATGTTCACGTAAAAATGTTGGTCATTAGTAACAGAGGAAAAATCATCACTGTCAAAAATAGAATAAATTTTGGACCAGTCCAGATATGAAGAGTCAGACACACACCCACTCGTGTTAGTGAAAACACAGGCATTGGGATCTTTGATTTTATGCTCTTGAAGACCCGTTTTACATCTGCTATTCCTGGTCGTATCAAATACCTTGTCTGATTGAATTTTAACAACCATGTCTAAAAATGACCGAGAGTTTAAATTTACTAGAAAAAATGGTCTGTGAGTAAAAAATTACAGGTCAAAATCACGAGTCTACACGCTCAGACACAGGAAATGCACAGTTAGAAACTCTGCCCATATTGAAAAATCTTAAGTTCAATTCTTTAAAAATCCATCTACAAGGGGAAAAATAATCTTGACCGTATATTTGTTATGGATCAATGGACAAGTTCAACCAAACACCTAACATTTACATTTCCGATTTCGCATTAACATTTCCGATTTTTAGGTTATTTCACTTTTTCGCTATTTTTAATATCATCTTGTTTTCTCTAATATTCACTTAACCACACTATCCATTTTTTGTTTTTTATATTGATTGTACGAAAATTAAAGTTTAAATTAGATAATGCTTAAATTGGATACATATTACTTGTTGACTGCCATGCTAATGCCTTTCCCTTGTCCTATCATTTCCGAATTCATAGATGTCCTATCATGATATTTATGTGTCATAAGCAAGAAATTTAGACAACTCACAAATTGAGAAACAATCATTCAGTCAAAAACCATGTGGGAAACCCGCTTTTTGATATGTGAAAGAAAAAGTCTAAAATCGAACAAATGAATGTTATTAAAATATAAAACGATATTCCCCGTTTCCGATATCCGAAATATAGGGAATAGGAAACTGGGAAGCCAGGAAATTATTCGAAAAAAAACCTAAGTCCAATATCCGATTCCTCGATCTTTCGATTTCAATTGAGGGTTTCGGAAATCCGAAATATCAGATTTTATTGTACGGAAATCCGAAATATCAGATTTGATTGTACGGAAATCCAAATTCATAAATGTCCTATCATAATATTTATATGTTGGAAATAAGAAATTTAGACAAATCACAAATCGAGAAACAATCATTTAGTCAAAATCCATGTGGGAATTCCTGTTTCCGATTGTCAAAATCACTAGTCTACGTGCTCAGACACAGTAGATGCATAGTAAAAAAATCCCGCCAAACTGAAAAATCTTAATTTCATATCTTTAAAAATCCAACTTTCCGCTCTTTAATATCATGTCATTTTCTTTAATATTCACGTAATCACACTAATCATTGTTTGTTTTTTATATTGATTGTATGGAAATTAAAGTTTACATTAGATAATGCTTAAATAGGATACAAATTACTTGTTGACTGCGATGCTAATGCCTTTCCCTTCTCCCATACATTTCCCAATTCATAAATGCTATCATGATATTTATATGTCGGAAATAAGAAATTTAGACAAATCGCAAATTGAAAAACAATTATTCAGTTAAAAACCATGTCGTATCTCCGCTTTCCGATATGGAAAAGAAAAAGTCTACAATCGGACAAATGAACGTTATTAAAATATAAAACAATATTCCCCATTTCCGATATCCGTAATATAGGGAATTGGAAATCGGGAAGCGGAAATCTCAGAGTTGATTGTACGGATATCCAAATTCATAAATGTCCTATCATAATATTTATATATCGGAAATAAGAAATTTAGACAAATCACAAACTGGGAAACAATCATTCAGTCTAAATCCATGTGGGAACTCCCATTTCTGATATGGAAAAGATCGGACTTAGCTTTTTGTTCAACTAATTTCCTCAATTCCCAATTTTTGATTCCCTGATCTTCCGATTTCGATTGGGGATTAAAGAAATCGGAAAAATTCTTGGTTTCTTTATTTGAAAATAGGAAACTTCGGATATCGGAAATGTTGAAAATTACATCTTGCGGAATCCGAAATCGGACCATATGGTGTTTTTGCAATCGTACTGGAAACGCGGATCTTGCGAAATTTATAATTTGACCATATGCTATTTTTAATGCAAAAAATAGGACATCGAAAATTTTTGAAATTTAAATATTAATTTGACCAGTCTCCCAAGGTAAGTCACAAACGTTGCTTTGCGGAAAGACATAATATTTTTACCCTCTCGATGCAAATGCTAGTGTTCATGCATTCAACTCAGCAAACAAAATGCTAATAAAAAACTAACTCAATTTATATCCTTAATTTGGTGATCAAGTCGCATTAATAGAAAACTAACTCAATTTATTATCAATAATTTGGTGATCAACTCACATTAATGGAAATAAAACAAACCAAATTATTAAATGTGCCCTCAAATTGCAACCCCTGAAATTAACTGAACTTATCAGCTGAAGTGTTTATTCCACGTCCAACTTTAAATACATATTAACTCTTTGAATTCTAAGGACTTGAAAATATTGTTCCAATGTTCCATATTAGACACAACCTGATTTTTTTTTCTTGGGCAATCTTACCTGAATTTGAAAGAACAACTCTTTTGTTAGTCTATTCCACGTGTCTTTTGCAATTTCCACCCTCTTCTATTCTATAGTTATCATTGGAATTTGGAACATATCAATACACATTAAATAATGTAAAAGGACTGCAAAATGGTGGGGTTATCTTCCTCTCCAACTAACATTATTTTAAGTTCTCAAAAAAACACAATCATTAAGCTTAGAGAGCTTGAAATAATTTCATAGGAAAGTTATTTAAATGGATTAATTAAGAGTCGCTAAGTTTTAATACACATAGTTTCTTTTGAAAAAGCTTCCATAGCTTGACTTGTTATCTAAATGGGTTAGATAGTGTATTATGATTTTCTTTACCATTTTATCCATATTTATTTAGTAGACGATATTAGTGTCAATCTATTGTCCAAATGATTATGAGATTTAACTATTCTAAATGTAAAGAAATTTTCAAGAAGTAGATTAAGTTAAGACTCAATAATATGAACAATTATATCAAATGGAATGGAATGCACAAGCAGACTTAGCTTTATTGTCATGAAAAGCTTTACCTTTCACTTATTTACATAATCAAGCTTCCCTTCTCAAGAAGAAATATGAGTCGCATCAAATTCTTCATCCTATGTTTTCACGTCATGGTCCTATTGCATATAGAGCTCATGCATACAAAAATCAAATATGCCAAACCCGAACAATACCAACATTAATGTTTTTATTTTTCATGATGAAAGATGGTGAAATTGAGATATTCATAGTTGAAGACACTTATACTGAAATAAGTAGGGATGGAAATGAATTTATGTCTCTTTTTAGCATAAACATAAACCTACATAAAGTTAAAGAGCTGAATATGCCGTGAAAAGCCTCTTTACTTCTTTTACAGACTTGAGCTTTCCCATAGTAAATACGAATGATATCAAACTCTTCACCCTCTTCTTTCACACCACCAGTCACGTAGAAAATAGAGCCCATGCATACAAATTAATCAAATAATATGTCAAACCCCAACACAACATTAGCATTGGGTGAATCCATGAAGATGAGTAAAAGTGCTGGGAAAAATTTGAGTTTTTATTCATTTATTAAATCGAAACCCTCAAAACCAATAAACAATATATATGCTTTGTGAATTTTGACACGCAACAAAAAAAATTGTAGGGAATTATGTGGTCTTTCCACCTATCGTTAAATCAAGAGATTTTCTAACCCTCGTTCGAGCTATCTAGCTCAATCGAGAGTTTTTTCAACCCTAGATCGAGATTTCAAAAGCTCGATTAATGGATTTTAAGAAAATATTGATTGAGCTTGTTTTTTGTCATTCTCACGCCCTTCGCTTGCCAAAAAGTGTTACTCATCTTCATGGGAACACTCCATTAATGTTTTTCTTTTGCCAAAAGGAAGATGGTGAAACTGAAACAATCACAGATGAAGCCACTTATGCCTCTATGCACAGCTGGAAGTAGTGAAATACATTCGGTTCATTAAGTTCAACATCTGCCTTCATTGAAGCGGTGAAATACGTTGGGATCAATGAGTCTAACATTTTACTCTACTGACACGTTTGGATGCATTGAGTTAGAAAACATGTAAGATGTTCAAGATTGTAGGTTGTTGAAAGAGCTTGATGTCTTCATATGTCCCAAGTTATGCTCAAAATTACATGGAAGAACAATTTAGCTCAAATGTTGGATGGAACACCTCATTGAAGAGTCGTAGCTAGGGTTGAAATTTGATGGGTAAATGCTCGTCACAGAACATTTTTCCCATCAAATACTTTTAAATTTTTTAATAAACCATCTCCTATGATAGACAAACAATTCACTTCTACATGTTTTTGACATTTGATTATTTTTTTAACTGTCTTAAATTTCTATTTAGCCATAACACAGAGGTTGGCTCATCAACATATGTGTATACTTGGATGATGTTATCAAATGGATAATTGTTACTTTACGGTCATAGTTGTAATTGTGTAATCAAGTTTTGAATAGTTTTTTGTGTGATAAATTATACAATGTACCTTGGTTTTAGACACCCAACTCCCCCCTATTATGTATTACAAAACCAAGCACCAACTACCCATTTGAAATCAAATTGGCACAATGCTGTTTGAAATTAAATTGGCACAATGTTGTAGTAGCAAGATGCATTCTAGCCTTTTCTTCAAAGTTCACAATTCTGTCAAGCTAGTGATCTAGTGCATTTTTTTTCCTCAATAACATAACACTTCACTAAACCTGTCACGTCCCCTCCCCTCATTTCTTCGATGGAGAGGACACGACTACATTGCAGTTGCTCTATCATCTTAAACGTGGATCTTAGCCCCATGAGCATAAACATAAAATGCATTGAAATAAAAACATATGCATATGCATAACAATTTCAAATACAACAGAAGCAAATGCATTTCAACACATTCAATATGTTTATAATAATTCATTAAAACAAATACATTGCAGGATTTAACACAGAGAATACAAGAGAACAATTATCTTGCAATTAAGCTATTTTGCAACTAGCTATGTCGCTGCAACGTTCCACCCAACCATAGGCCAGTGTGCTCATAAATCTCTCAGCACCACTGCCACCCCCGAGCTGGGCATGATTTCCACAAGGAACTAGGGAACAACATGCTCACACATAGCCAAAACATATCAAAGTTCAGCCAAGCCAATCTACAGTTGGGTTTATCAGGGTGAGAAGGAAGTGGAAAGGGAGAATTGCTAATCTAGTGATCTCAACCATAGAGATAAAGACACCTACACTAGATCTATCTAGCTTGGCATCCACAATACCTACACACCAAACACAAGGAATTATTCCCTTCACTGCTACACAGCCCCTCAAGCCATACCTTTCCTTCTAATGCTCTTCAGGGTGTGCATAGAAGATTTGTCAGCCCCTCTTGATCTGTCTGTGAGGTTCATCTCTTCACTAGGTTTATGAAGCCAATTCTGGGCCTCTTCCACTCCTAAGTCTTTCAGACCAAAACAAGGGTGCACACAACAACAAAATACAAATGATGGGTTTGTAGAAAAATGGTTCGACAACCAAAACAAAATTGCATATGGGGAAAATCAATCCCTAGGAGAGAAATTCGATTTCAGAAAACGTTCTGGGACATTACCGAAGCAAAAATGACCTCCATACATGCCGTGATCATGAATTCCTCCTTCCCAACCACTGAGAAACATAAAAACAAGTTTACAGTCCTAGAGAAAATGGAGGAAACTGTAGAAAATGTGAAGGAAAAGGCCCAACAAGATTTAGCTTCGTGAGGAAGAGAAAACTATAGATGAGAAGTGGGATGGGAAGCAATTTTTGGGTGTTAACTTTCCCAATAAGTCAAAATACGATTTCCAAAAGCTGATGGCTTCCCCAATATGAATTTTTGACTGCCATACTCTTCCAATCCCAAGGCATTAACTACCTCAACCAATTTCTAGAAGAAATAAATGATTGGACACATAAGACAAAAAAGGTACTTGACATCTTAATGGGTTTTCCCATTGACATTTGGATTTACCCTATTGGCCCAATGGTTTGAATAATTTCCCTCCCTATGCCTTGTGAAATCATGCCCCCATCTCTTTGTTGCATTGACATAGCTAGTTGTGGGTATTTTTATTAATTGCATATTTACATGATGTCTCGAAATATACTGTGCTTGGCTAGCATGAGAATCATAGGTATCGTTTTTAATTGCCGATACATAAAATGCTAAATCGATGGTGGGGCCTTGTATTTACATCATATACAATTTTAATGCAAATGGGGTAAAAAACAGGATATTACATTCCCCTCCCCCTTACATTAGAACTGTCCTCAGTGCTCTTCAAAATTGAACAAAAATGGATTTTCCACTCTCATGGCATCCTCTAGCTCTCACATAGCCTCATTGGAACCTTAGTGCTTCCATTGCACCTTGCCCTGTCCAATGATTCGGTTCCGGAGCGCTGTTACCTTCTTTTCTAGAATGTGCAATGGCTTGGTTTGGAACTCTCCCTCGGGTTCCACCTGGATCACATCCCAATAAATCACATGGCTAGGATCATGTACATATTTCTGAAGCAAAGAGACATGAAAAACATTATGAGCTCTAGTGCTAGCAGACAATGCAAGTCTATATGCAAATGGACCTATTCTTTCAAGCACTTCAAATGGCTGACAATATCTAGGTGATAGCTTGGAACAACTCCTAAGCTTGAAGGAACTCTTCCTTGGCCTCACTCTAAGATAAACATGATCCCAAACACTGAAATATATATGCACTCTATGCTTATCTGCATAGCTCTTTTGTCTATCTTGGGCTACTTTCAAGTTCAGCATGATCTTTGCAACCTCTTGTTTCATTTCCTTAAGCAATTCTGGACCAAGCACAATTCTATTCACTGGATTATCCCAAGTCACTGGTGTCCTACATCTTCTTCCATATAAAGCCTCATATGGACTCATTCCCAATGATGCCTGTTGCCCGTTATTATATCCAAACTCCACCAAGTGTAAATAATCCTCCCACTTGGATAGATTGTCCATTACATACATGCGAAGCATGTCTTCAAGCACAAGATTTACTCTCTCTGTTTGTCCATCGGTTTGAGGATGGTAGGTGGTGCTAAAGTTCAACTTTGTACCCAAATCTGCAAAAAGACCCTTCCAAAAATTGGAAGTAAACTTGGTATCCATGTCAGAAATTATTGCCTTAGGAAATCCATGCAATCTGAAAAATTTCCTTCATGAAAATATTTGAAATGGAATTGGCTTTATATGTAGACTTGATCAGTATAAAATTTGATTCCTTTGTGAACTTGTCCACCACAACCATGATGGAATCATGTAATCTCATACTCATTGGAAATATTGTAATAAAATCCATGGAAATGACTTCCCATTTCCATTCCAGGATTGGAAAAGGTTGTAATATACTTGCATGGGGTTGATGTTCAACTTTCTCCTGTTGACATTTCATGCACTTAGAAATATACTCAGCAATGTCCTTTTTCATTCCTGGCCAAAATTACTGCTTTCTGGTTGTAGCAATTTTTTTTTCTGATATCCCGGTTGACCAGAATATAGAGCTTGATGGATCTCATCCATAACAATCCTCCTAAAGTCTACCACATTTGGAATATAAACCCTATTCTTATAAGTAAGAAGTTCATCTTCTTCCAATTGATATCATTCATACTTCCTTTCAAGGTTTTGCTGCTGCAACTTGTCCTTTATCTACATGTACACTTCATCCTCAACAATATGGTTAATAATCCACTACCTCAAATCTGGTTCGAAAGTACTAAGAGATTCCACATGCATTTCATGTACCTTTCTGTTGAGTGCATCAGCCACCTTGTTTTCTTTTCCTTTTATGTGTTTGATCTCAAAATCAAATTCACACAAAAATTCGAACCATATAGCTTGCCTAGCATTTAAAGTAGGTTGATCAAGCAAATATTTCAGACCCCAATGGTTTTCCCTTAGCTCAAATTTCCTTCCCATTAAGTAATGCCTCCACATATTTAGAGCATGTAATATGGCTACAATTTCTAAATCATGAGTAACATGGTTCTTCTCATGCTCCTTCAACTTTCTTTACTCATATCATACCACATGGTTGTCTTGCATAAGAACTCTTCCAAGTCCTTGATTGCACATATTGGTACACACCACAAAGTCTTTTTTCGGGTTTGCAATTTTCAAAATTGGTGTACTTGTAATAAGATTCTTCAACCATTGAAAGCTTTCCTCACATCTTGGTGTCCATTCAAACTTTATCCCCTTCTTTTTCAAAGAAGTGATTGAATGCGTGACCTTGGGGAATCCTTCAATGAACCTCCTGTAGTACCCGACAAGTCCCATAAAGAATCTCACATCTGTCACATTTCTTGGAGTTGGCCAATTCATGATGGCCTCAATCTTCTCAGGGTCCACAGATATTCCTTCGTGTGGGATAATGTGACCCAAATAATGAATTTTATCTTTATAAAAGTTACATTTTCTCAACTTTGCATACAACTTATGCTCCCTTAGCATATGCAATGTCATTCTCAAATGTTCTTCATGCTCTTCTTCATTCTTAGAATAAATAAGAATGTCATCTAGGAAGACAAGAACAAACTTGTCCAGATACTTGCTAAAAACACTATTCATAAGACACATGAATGTAGCTGGTGCATTTGTGAGACAAAATGGCACCACCACAAACTCATAGTGCCTATACCTTGTTATAAAGGTTGTGTTATGAATATATTCTTGTTTAATTCTTACCTGATGGTAACCAGACCTCAAGTCAATTTTTGAAACTACCTTTGCTCCTCTCTTTTGATAAAAAAAGTCATCAATTCGAGGTAATGGGTATTTATTATTCACATTAACTTTGTTCAACTTCCTGTAGTCGATACATAACCTGAGTGTCCCATCTTTATTTTTCACTAATAGAACGAATGCTCTCCACGGGGATACACTCGGCCTGATATTTTTTTTTTACAAAAACTATTGTAACTACATTTCTATCTCTGTCAATTTTGGTGTGCTCATCATATAGGGTGTCTTGGACACCGGTGTGGCTCCTAGCACATGGCCAATCATAAAATCAATGTCTCTCTTTGGAGGAAGTCCTGGAATCTCATTAGGAAAAACATCCCTGAATTCTTGCAATACAGGATAGTCCTCCAACTTTGGAGTTTCATTTTCTGTTGCTTCCAAAACATGGGCTACATATAATCGACAACCTTTCCTATAGAACTTCTTCAAATGCATTGATGAAACCTTCCTAACAAAAATCACCTTTGGAATGCCTCTTACAACCCTTGTGTTTCCTTCTTCAACAATGCATTCAAATGTCTTTTTGTAGCAGTCAAGTTTAACCTTGTGTGCTTCTAACCAATCCATTCCAATGAGAACATCATAGGAGCCAAGCGACAGAATATTCATGTTTTCATAAGTGAATAGCCCATCCATATATAATCGACATTTCTCTACAATTTCACTAACTTTTCTCTTGGTTTCAGTAGCTAGTTGTACTAAACATGATTTTCTATGCTTTAATTTCTTAAAAGCACAAATCTCAACAATTTTAGGAGTGATATAACTATGAGTATATCTTGGGTCAATCAAAATAGAAATAGATTCCTTAGCAATCTTACCTTCAACTTCAACCATAGTTGATTGATGATCTTCCTGGCGGTCCTATAGTGCTGCATAGATTCTAGGGATGGTCCTCATCACTTGACCCATAGTTTCAACTCCTTGGATGTTGTGAACTTGACTTACATTCCCATTCCGATGCAGATAGTTCCTAAGCATATGGTCTCCTCCACATACCCAACATTGAAGTGGTTCTCTTGGATCTTTTGGATCTCTTGGCTTGTCTCCCATCATTCTGGCTGGCTTAGTCACAACTTGTGATTTTTGCCTTTGCTGATTTCGAAGGTGAGGGAGTTTGAAACTTTTCTTCCTTTGGTAAAACTTGTCATTCCTCTTGTCCTTCCATGCCGTATGGAAATCAAGTTTTCTTTTGTTTTGATCATAGCAATACTTGGCCTTCATTATTTCCTCTACTAAAGTTAGAGGTTCATCAAACTCTATCCTATCTTTATATGATTGAGGTATCCCACTTAGAAAACGTTGAATCTTCACCTTATCATCTCGAATATACCTGACATACCTCAACAGTTCCAAGAATTTGTTTGCATTTTCTTCCATGGTCAACTGTCCCAATTTTAGCTCATGGAACTCTTTGATCTTATCATCATAGTACCTATCAGAGAGGTACTTCTGCTTGAAATATTTCTTGAACTGTTTCCACACAATATTCATTTCATGGATCTTCTTCACTTTCCAGAGGTACTCCCACCATATAGATTCTCTTCCATTTAAGTTGAATATGGATACCCTTGCCTTCATATTTCCAAAGTAGTCTTGGAATTGGAAATATTTTCTCATCCCAAGAATCCAAGCTTCAACTTCTTGACCAGATTTTACCTCACCATCAAATGTAGGAGGCTTTTCCTTTTTAAATTCCCCATATGAATTGTTCTTGTAATGCCTCTTCCTCTTACTCCTGTGAGATGAATATCTTGAACCCTCAATGGATTCTTCATAGTCATATGATCCACTAGAAGATATTTCTAGAGTATATGATCCATATCTAGAAAATCTTCTTGAGTTATTGGACATCTTGCGGGAATTTCTCCTTGTACTACTCCCACTCCCTTCTGGATTTGTTGTCCGATGCCCATAGTTTATCTGCCTTTGAATGTCTGTCAAACTCTGTAGCATGGTTGCATTCAACTGATTTTGTTCTTCCTAAGCTTTAATCATCCTTTCATTATCTTCGTTGTAACTTTGTAACTCCACCCTTAGGCTCCTCATGGTGGCTACAATATCTAGGGGAGTCTCTTGATTTATCCGCCCATTGGATTCTATTTCAGAATTCTCAACCTGTATGTTCTCTCCCATGGCATCTGTCTTGGGCTCATAGGGATCTTGTGCATCACTCATGATGTTGATCTTCTTGGCCCAACCAAGACAAATTTTTTCCAAACTGCTCTATGTGGAATGCTGCCTTTGATGTGACTATGATTCTGCAAAATGTGTTCATAAACATAATTGTTAGCTGCATAGCATTCAGAAGAATTTATACATTATTTACTTGCATTTGGAAAAATCCTATATTGACAACTTCTCAAATCATAGACTTTTGTCACAATCAACGGCTGTATCAGGGGGATGACGGGGTCAAGGGGGATTTCCCGCTGGTGGCTTATTGCAGGATGAGTTAAGGGAAACTCCCTTGTTTTTTTTGTAAATAGTTCAATTCCGCACAATCTGGCGCACAAGTTCACTGCCATTTTTGAAATTTCTGGCACCTGTAAAACTCAATGAAAAAATGTTGAAAATTCTTTGTTTCGACCAACTCAGCCTTTTCTTCTGATCAACTAAATCGTGAAAGTTTTCCGCATGTCGGTGAACTCACATTTTTCAGTCGACATATCAAAAAAACTCGCTGAGTTCTTTCGACGCGTATCGAAAAAAATTGCCTTCTTGTGCCAATCGACAAAAATCAACTTTTCCTTTCGACGTGTTAGCATAACGTAGCTTTTTCATTCGATGTGTCGACGGAACTTAGCTTTTTCCTCCAACGTGTCAGAAAAAGTTGTTGAGTTTATCCGACGTATCAACAAAACTCACCCATTTTATTTGACATATCGACAAACTCTGCTTTCTCTTCCAATTTGTCAACAAAACTCGCTGAGTTTTCCTGACATGTATCGGAAAAACTCAGCCATTTCTTCCGACATGGAAATTTCAAACACTTAGAAAAATTTTTGAAATTTTTTTCTTTCTTCCTCAGCAAACTTGCCAATTTCCTCCGACAAGTGTCGGCAAAAATCCTCTTTTGTTTCCAATGCATCAACAAAAATATGTTTTTTTTTCCAACTCATCGACAAAACTCGTCGTTCTCGTCCGCTGTGTCGAAAACTCTCCAGTTTCTTCCGATGTGTTGGAAAAACTCACCAAGTTTTGTCAACATGCATCGACGAACTCGAAAAATATTGCCGACATTGAAAACTTTGAACACTTAGAAAATTTTTGGATTTTTTTTTTCTTTGTCGGTAAACTCACCAGTTTCTTCCAATGTGTTGGAAAAACTCACATGGATCGACGAACTCGGTAAATATTGCCGACATGCAAATTTTCGAAAAACACTTAGAAATATTTTCTTTTCTGAGATGTATCGACGAAACTTGCCTGTTTCTCCCAAAACTCATCCTTTCACGTCGACATGACCGCGATGATTTTTCGTCGGCTCAACTTAGCCAACTCATCCGACATGTATCGATACAACTCGACCAACTCAGCCGACATATTAGCAAAACTCGTTGAGTCTTGCCGACATGGAAACTTTTCAAACACTTAGAATTTTTTTTTTAATTTTTTCTGCCTTCTTCTCTTGACCAGTTCCATGTCAACTTTTCACTTGGCCCATTTAGGCCTAATGCTGAAACCAGTTCTCTAATACCAAAATTTCACGCCCCCTCCCCTCATTTCTTTGATGGACGGGACGCGACTACACTGTAGCTACTCTATCATCTTAACCCGGGATCTCATCCCCATGAACATAATAATAAAAATGCATTGAAATAAAAACATATGCAGATGTATAACAATTGAAAATACAGTAGAATAAAATACATTTCAACACATTCAATATGTTCATAATAATGCATTAAAACAAATACATTGCAGGATTTAACACAGAGAATACAAGATAACACTTATCTTGTAATTGAGCTGTCCCTCAACTAGCTATGTCGCTGCAACATTCCACCCAACCGTAGGCTAGTGTGCTCATCAATCTCTCAACACCACTGCCACCCCTGAGCTGGGCATAATTTCCAAAAGGAACTAGGGAACATCAGGGTCACACATAGTCAAAACATATCAAAGTTTAGCCAAGCCAATCTAAAGTTGGGTTTATCAGGATGCTAAGGAAGCTGAAAGGCAGAATTGCTAAGCTAGTGAGCTCAACCACAGAGCTATGGAAACCTACACCAGATAGTATATCTAGCTTGGAATCCACAATACCTACATACCTAACACAAGGAATTATTCCCTTCACTGCTACATAGTCCCTCATGCCATACCTTCCCTTCCAGTGCTCTTCAGGGTGTATAGAAGATTTGTCAGCCCCTCTTGATTTGTCTGTGAGGTTCCTCTCTTCACTAGGTTTATCAAGCAAATTTTGGGCCTCTTCCACTCCTATGTCTTTTAGACCAAAACAAGGGTGCACACAACAACAAAATACAAATGTTGGGTTTGTAGAAAGATGATTTGGAAATCAAAACGAAATTGCAGACGGGGAGAATCAATCCCCGGGAGAGAAATTCAATTTTAGAAAATGATTAGGGACGTTACAGGAGAAAAAACGACCTCCATACACACCCAAATCATGAATCCCTCCTTCCCAGCCATTGAGCAACACAAAAACAGGTATACAGTCCTGGAGAAAATGGAGGAAACTGCAGAAAACATGAAGGAAAATGCCCATCAAGCTTCAACTACGTGAGGAAGAGAAAACTATGGATGAGTAGTGGGATGGGAAGCAATTTCTGGGTGTTAACTTTCCCAATAAGTGAAAATATGATTTCCAAAAATTGATGGCTTCCCAAATACGAATTTTTGACTGCCATACTCTTCCAATCCCAAGGCATTAACTACCTCAACCAATTTCTAGAAGAAATAAATGATTGGGCAAAAAAGACAAAAAGAAGTAGTTGAAAACTTTATGGGTTCTCCCATTGACATTTGGCTTTACCCTATTTTCCCAAGGGTTTGAATAATTTCCCTCCTTATTCCTTGTGAAATCATGCCCCCATCTCTTTGTTGCATTGACATAGCTAGTTGTGGGTATTTTTATTAATTGCATATTTACATGATCTCTCCAAATATATTGTGCCTGGCTAGCATGAGAACCATAGGTATCATTTTTAATTACTGATACATAAAATGCTAAATCGATGGTGGGGCCTTGGACTTTATATCCTCACCATGATTTAATAATGATATTTACATCATATACAATTTTAATGCAAATGGGGTAAAAAACGGGATATTACACAACCATACTATCCCATTCTTGATATTTCAGGAAAGAACTAGACTCTTCAAGCGCTCGATAGTATTTTGTCATGAAAATCATACCGCATCTTTGATCAATAACAAGCTCATAATCTTCCATAGTACTAAGGTACTTGTTATGCCCCTTTGATCATTGCAAGTTGCACACAATATTGGAATTTCACGTATGGCCAAGGAAGGAGAGAACACCTCCATCCACTAAGGGCATATTATATTGATCTAGTCTTTGGAATAAAAGGCCGCAATTCAATTATAGACATTAACCAATATGTTAAATTTGTAAAATTAAAACTTTTATTCCATGGTAACCTATGGAAAGGGTTCCATGTTTTGTTAGTTTCCTATATTTATTACTTATATGCCTTATGTCGTTGGGTATCACTTTTACGTTGTTTGCTTCACTCTTGGTAGGAAACTATGTCAAAACAATCTAGTCCAAAGTGGTTCCACCACTTGTGGAATCTCCCATCCTCAACCCCTCCCATCTCCATGAGGTTTGAACTACTAACTGAGTGAAGACTAAATGATCCCACAAAAACCAATTGATATACAACTCACGGGTACTATAATCAAAACTATTTATTACTTACTAGTAAACCTTTCTCCACAATACTTTGCTATTAGTAATAAAGTTTAACCTCGTGCATTAATCACATCTTTTAGATCACGTCCATAACATTATTTTCCTTAGTGATGTTTTTTTATCTATTTAAACAATTAATAAAAGAGTGCAAGCATATTATTTTCCTCATATGGAGATATTAAACATTAAATTATAGTTGCATGTTTACAATTTAGGGTTTCATTTCAGTTTTATATTAAAGTGTTGTATGTTTAAATATTGAATTATAAATAGTATAGATTGGTTTGTGTTTTAAATTATATATATATATGTGTGTGTGTGTGCGCGCGCACGCGTGCATAATTTTAATTTTATTGCGAAATTTTATGTATATGCACATCCCGAGTGGGCTTAATGGTTAGAACATGTGTTTCTTCTAAGAGTTCATAGATTCAAATGCAGAGGGGGTAGGGTATGCGCGCCTCTATAGACTTTAGCAGCTAAATCCATGTGCAGAGGGGGCCTCATAGACCAAATTGGTGTATAGATTTGTTGTGACCTTGGAAATTGATTATTCTTATTATTATAAAAAAGGGAAGGATAAAGTTTAAATATTGTAAAAATAATAATTTCAATCTTAATTATTGTAATTATTTTTAATTTTAGTAAAATTCAGAACTCTTTTCCAATATTTTCATGAATTTTTTAACATTTAATTATTATAACTAGTTTATTAAACTTGATCTTAACCTATTAATCCCTAGTACTTAACCATAACTGTGTCACCTCTCACAGATGAAACAAAGGCACTATCTTTCACCACAAATTAATGCATAGTACTTAACTATACCGATTTAAAGGGATGGGTTGTTGGCAGAGTTTCCCAAGGCCGATTTGGGTTTGCAAAGGTTAGGTGAGGATATACAAAGAGGATAACATTTTGGGTTTTTGTTTGAAAGCTTGAAATACTCTAAATTTGTTGGGGTTTGGTTCCAAGGAGGGGATTGGTTCAAGCTTGAATGCTTTCCTAGTTCACCATTTCACAAGGAAAACAAAGGCTATAGTCAAGTTGAAATTCTATGGGAAAAGTTCAATGGGTTGTGAATATAACTTGCAAGAAAAAATACAAGAGTTAATACAGCATGCACATGTAGGTATGAAGAGAGGGTTTTGAATGCAACCGAATTAATTTCCATATAGCAAGCAAATGCTATCATACATTGATCAAACCATAGTTAAATTGTCTACTTGTTGTCCAACACTTTTATCTAAAACAATTCTTGGGGTGGTGTGTTGTCCATGGCTTGGTTGAGAGCATAAATGAATCCATAGGTCATAAAATCATTATCAAGCATGTAAAGCCTAAAATTGGAGGCATCATGTCACTTGATATTACTTGACCTCATGCAAAATACAGATATAACTTCCCAAGGTTTGCTTAACATCAATCAACTTATGGGATATGTTATTTGCATTGAAACCCCTGATATATTTACACCAACACTCTTGGACCACATTGACCCATCACCACCAATTTTTGTACAATATTGTTATTCAATTGCCTCATTTCATCTTTCACTAGAGCAATGTTGCTACTACACTCCTATGGTAAGAGTGGAGGAAGAAACATAGGATCCCATGATAAAATTGAAGGGACATCAAAAGCAAGGTCTGTAGCCTCTTTTAGTGGATTTCTTGAATTGATGGAAAAGATCCAAGTTAGTAAAATTGACAAGAGATAAAAAAATAGAGATTAGTAAGGTATGGGTTGTTGCATCATCAATCTTCTCTTCTTCCCTTTTTTTTTTAATGTTTGAATGTTACAAAAGTGACTAAATGATGTATAAAGATGATGATCATGAACAAGAATCATAGAAATACACACAAACATATATCATATGAGTTTTTTCATTAGTTGTATCTGGAACACAAAATAATAGACCTCTATAATGCATTTTAAAGAACTTATATTGAATTTCATTTCAATCTTATGAAGAGAAATTATTTCCAAAAAGACTTCATCAAATTCAACAATTTCAACAAAGAAAAGAGGACACACACTTGTAGTACAAACATAATCCATTCTTAAAATAAATTATGTGTATATTAAATTTTGGTGATTGAAATCCTATCTCAACTTTTTATTGAAAAATGTGGGTATGCCATATCCACCTATCTTGGTGATATTGAAACAACCACTTTGCACCTTCATAATTTATGCATCTAGAGTCCCCTTGCAAGAAAGTATTCCAAAGCATGAGTTCCATGCATTACATGCAAAAACAAGCTTAAAGGACCCATAACTCTCTTGTGGACAAACATTGTAAACTGATTGCAAATATGTATGTAGCTCCAGTTGTCCCCTTCCCAAATGAATGCTCGACATGTTTTTTTTTGTTATTGAAATTCCCATAGAAACATTTGGTGAGTTCATATGAGGGTAAGACCACTACATTAAAGGTACAATTTTTGGACTCTATTGATTCCTTTAGGATAAAACTATAGAACACAATAGGGATCCCAGTGGCATTAAATCACCTTTAATTAGTTAGAAATAAACTAGATGATCATTGTATTTGACTAGATTATGACAACGGCAAGGATTTCATTTTATTCCTATCTCTTTGTCTTTGTGGAAGAGACAATTGTAAGGATATATTCTCCTTGTCCAAGGGATACTCTTTTAAATATGTAACTAATAACAAATCCTATGAAATTGTGCCATCTCATCCACCTAATGCATATATTGTGGAGAAAGCATATGAGATCACAATAATGGAAGTAACTAATGAGATAGTCTCTCACCTCCTATCATAGTATGAATCTATGTAAATAGTATTTTTGTGGTTTTGACATTAAATTTGTACTAGTGGCTCTATATGAATTAGACAAAGGATTGTGAGGTGTATCTTGTTTCTAAATGTTTTTTTGTCTAATTTATCAATCCTATTGATGACCATTTTTTTAGTAAGACTTGTAGTTATGTGGATGAACTTGCGATAGTACCCAATGTGACCTAGTGTCGCTCTAAGCATCTTCGCATTTGTAGGCAGCAGGATTAGAATAAGCGCAATATTTGATGGATCAACCAAATCCCCTGCTTGTGAATGATATGTCCCAACAACATCCCAAATGGAGTGTAGAAGATGCACTTCTTTCAGTTTAATGATATCTGATGCTGTCGACATCTTTCTAGCATCAATCGTAGGTTTTCCAAGTGATCCTTAATCAGACCATAGACTGTCAAATCATCCATATATACCTGCAAGAATTTATGAATAAAATCTTTAAATGCAACGACAACAATATGAGAGAATATTGCATGTGCATTCTTCAATCTAAAGGGCATCATTGTATATTGAAAGCAACCCCACTCGGTGACAAATGTGGTTTTATGGCGATCCTCCTTTGCAATTCTGATATGGTGATAACTAGAGAACCCATCTGTAAAAGAGTACATTTCTTGACCACCTATTCCTTCAAGAACCTCATCAGTGAATGGTGTCGGAAAGGGATCATGCATGCAAGCATCATTCATCTTCTGTAGATTGACACAGATTCACACTTCGCCAGTTTTCTTGTCCTAGACCTGTAATAACCCAAAAATTTATAAAAATTTAAAATTTTTCATGTAACATAAAATGTTCAAGGATGACATTGCAAATGAACCAATAATTGTTAGCGGTTACTCAAACAGTAAGATTTAACAAAGAGAATTATATTTCTTTAATTTTATGTAAATTAATAGTTTATCTTCAAAGTACTATGTTAGGGGTTATAAACACAGCAGTTTATGTTTCAGAAGGTAAGAAAGGAAACTGCCTCTTAAACTGATGCTAAGTGTGTCATTACTTTCTTTTGTCAAGTAGGAAAGAATCTTAGATGAGATCGGGGCTTACTTAGCTTACAGATAACGCAGTGGAGTGAATGGTTCTTTTACAAGTTCTAAACATGTAAGCAGCTTATTCCAGTAAAATTCCAGATCCAGAATGATACTCCACTAGCATAGGATAAGATGCTAGTTAACAATGTTTGTTTGCAGCTTGACCTTGTAAAAGGTATTGTTGGTAATTTTAATGTTATCAACTACATAAATGATTGTAATAGCACTGCTGGGAAAAAATGGATTATGTGCAGTTAAGTTTATCACCATAGTACTTATCCAATAAACTTCCTTCTTGTATTTTCAGTTATATGCTTATTTTTCATTTTGAGGTGTTATAGATTGAGAACAGCTCTACTTCTTCCAATAAGAGTATAGTGGCCTAACAATTTCATAAACGAGAAGATATGTTACACAAACTTGCATCCATAACTACATATTTGTCGTTTAGAGAATGGGCTAGGGTATTGTTCATATCTATTTGAGTCCTTTTTAAACTTTAAATAATCTACGTTATTGATTTCTTCTAAATCATGTGTTATTACTTATTTTTCTTGCATATAAAACCTTGTTTCATAAGAGCTCTCAATTACAAAAAGTAATTTGTGATTTCTAAAAAGTATTATTATACTCATCCTTGCTCTAGGATTCTTATGATTAGGTAACATCATGTAACCCATTTATCTTCTTTGATATGTAAACTACTATTGTTAATAGTAGACATTATTTAAAATGAGGATCTCTTATATATATACTAAGACCATAGATGAATTATGTTTAAAAACCTAGTATAGAGGAACACCTAACACAAAGTACAAGGTCTATGGTTAAATAAATAAAAATCAAAACGAGGTTATATCATTATGCAATGATTTTTATAAAGTTTTGACTTGAATCCTAATAATTATGCAGGATTTGAATCGAGACTCTCAACTATATCTCAATACCCACAATTTGTAAATTATTGAATGGACAGGTGGTGGTGAATTGAAGCTTTAGGGTTTCGTTGACTTGAGATGCCATAAAAGTGGCTTCAACCCTAAAAATGTGCTTTGTTTTAGCCTGGACTATGGAGTGGTCGAGCTGAGAGCTAGTGCTTGCCATACTTGATGTTGAACCTCCATTAAAATGCACACATGCCTTGTGAGATTTCACGAGCTAGTGTAGAAGGGTGAATAAGAAGTATTTCTGCCATTATGAGGGGTTTTTTTAACTATGTAGTAAGTACTGAGAGTTTGGGTTGTCTTCGCCATAGTGTTACTGTGAGAGTTGGAACTCTATAATTAAAAGGAGTGCGATAGGGGTTGTTCACTGTGTGCACTGAGTTTTCTTTGTTTTTTTTTATTGATTGTTCATTCCTCCACAAAGGTTCTGGTCTTATCTTGCTGCGACCTGAGACTCCATCCTGAATATCGCACACTTGCATGTTTAAGTCGGCAGGGTTCCACTTCAGTTTGTAATGTTCAAGAGGGAATCAGGGTAAGATTGCTACATCCAACAATTGCACCGTGCTCTAGGTAAGGAATTCGACTTTTACTGTTTTAAAATAAATATAACATTATTTATTTAAGGATTTAAGTATTAATCCTTCATCTTCTGTTGATTTTATTTGTGCAGGATTAACAAGGTGGCTCAAAGTACTGTTCACTTCATCAACAGAGCTATCGTGAAGGCTTTGAAATCGGTAAGCCTCGGTTTCACCTAGGGTTTTGTCCTGCACATTTGTGAGGTGGATTTTTTTTATGGCACTACCATGTGTTGTGGTTGTTGGTTCGGCCATGGTATTTAGTTGCTCTGTTTGATCTTTAAATTTTTATTTTAAAAGCTCTAGTGGCTGTTTGTAATATGAGGGTTTGTGCTTTCACAACCGCGACTACATATTTAGTTTTGAGCCTTCTCAGCCTTAGTGGAAAGTATGGTGATAAATTTTAAAAACTGGCTTAAAGCCTTGACTTTACTATCAGGCCATTTGGTCATTGAAGAGGTTTTGATTAGGGTTTTTAAAGAAAACTGGGAGGGTTGTTCTTACAGCACTACTTGCTTTGGTAAAGAGCTTTCGAAGTTGAACCGATGGTTGTTTATTTTAAGATTAGTGAATTTTTGTTTAAATTAAGAAATAGTTTTGCTAAGGATTTTAAGCCTTGACAGATAATGTAAAAGGCCGTAGACTAAACAATGTCTGTTCAGTTTGTTTTTTTATACTAAAGAAAATTCCATAGCTCAAAGCTGAAATTTACAGTATTGGTTTAAATTTATGTAAGATTTGTGTATTTGCTAAATTTGATGATATCTAGTTTTCGATAGTTAGGGTTAACTTGATATGTAAGAATTTTTTTTTCTTATTAAAGGAAAATATTTGGAGATTTTTAGTAAGGAAATATTTTATAGCAGCAGAGTTTATAATGGTGTAATGATTTTTTTTTTGAAAAAGGATATGAGAATGATATTATTAAATAAATGTTCTTCTTTTTTGAAATTTCTTGGAAAACACTGCTAGGTTTTTAATACTATAAATCTTGAGTTTAATTTGTGTGAAAGAAGAGATCTTTCGTAAACCCTAATTATTTCTAAGGTTTATAGAGTTAGTGATTTTATTTTCAGTAAATCTAGTTTACATGCTTTTGTCATAAATAAATTAACTAGGTAATTATTTATTTAAAATTACTTTTTTAATTAGTTAACCTAGTTTAAAATAATTACTAATCCTATATTAATTATTTAAGTTTACCTACTGGATTCATGGTACGCAACTTTGTTAGTTTTACTGTATAAACTATTACACATACTATGTATATTATTTAGACTAGTTTTTCTATCTTATTCTAGTTTACTTAAATACTTTAAGTAAAAGTTTACATACAACTGAAGAACTATAAATATTTTTACATGAAATCCTGTAGATAGTAATCATTTGCATTTGCATTCATAATTCATTGAATCTACTTATTTGAAATAAATAAACCTACTGTACTAGAGTACTGCCTTGCAAGAGGTGTGGAAAAACACAGTTTAGGTTATTTTTCCTATCTATCACTCAACTCAGAAATTTCTCTATTGATTTACCCTAATCTAGCTACTCACTAACTTTCAAAACATAAGTAATCTTTCTATTTATCCCTAATAATATTACCACATAATATACTTGATTATTAAAAACTCTTAAGCTTTTCTGATACAGTAAATAAAATAATAACTGGACTTAAACAAGTAGAACCTATAATATAGATGAAGGGACAACAGCTTAAGGAAGCTGTTCCTCCCAACCAACTCCTAGAGAAGATCTAGACTACAATTCTCAGGACCCCCAAGCTTGTTTCCTGGTCCTCCTGGTAGAGTACTGGGTGAGAGATGTAGTCTTGAGATCCTTTTCAACTCCAATGAGTGTTCAGTAGTAACTCAGCTCTGCTTATAGCAGTTTGAACTCAGCTTAGAATAGCTACACTTGTTCAGTATTCAACACTTATCCCCTTAAACTTACTTCAGCTAGTCCCCTCCATTGAATTCACATGTGCACTTCATTCACTCAAAATGATCACAAATCCAGAAAATGAGCAGCCTTAGTTGTCTTCAATGGGAAGTTTTATTATCATGCATAGGTCTTTTGGGTCAGTTTTTACTTAATGAGCCACCTGCTCCTGTTCCACTTTCTTGGAGAATCATGACCACAAAAATAGGGAAGTTTCCGCCTGCAATAGCTAGAAGTAGTTTGATGATGTTGCCACATGTCAATCCGCTCTCAACCTAGTCTCCTCCACCAAGTGACCAGTAAACACTCATTTAACCACTTCCCTAAGATGTTGTCTCATATTTTATTTATTTATTAATAAAATATTCTACAATACATTAAATTATCCTTGAACCCACTTGGTCATTAATTACAAACTTTAACATAAAATATAACATACTGTTTCTCAAAAACATAAAATTGTTTTGCAAATTGGGGCATGTGACACTCATACCCCCTTAATTTATAACATTGTCCTCATAATTTCCATGAAATAGAATTGGATATTCATCCCACATATGACTTTCCAATTCCCAGGTGGCTTCTTCTGGACTAAGGTGCTTCCATTGCACCTTCACCTGACCAATGGTGCGATTCCGAAGCGAGATCTCCCTCTTTTCGAGGATACAATCCAGTTCCACCAGAAAATATCATTTGGGTTCCACCTGCACATCATTCCAGTTAATAACATGAGTAGCATCATGTACATATCTTTTTAATACATAAACATGAAAAACATTGTGAACCTTTAAGTTTGGCAGTAAAGCTAACTGATATGGTACATGTCCTATCTTGGACAGTATTTCAAAAGGTCCACAATATTGGGGTGCTAACTTATCTCAAGGCTAATTATCTCCCACTTCCAGCTAGGAATAGGTAATGTCTAAAGTAGCCCAGGTGGATGCTGATGTTCAGTCTTTACTTGCTGACATTCAAAGCACTTAGCAATGTATTCTGCCAATTCATTTTTCATGTTTGGCCAGAAATAATCCTTTCTTAGCATGGTCATAGTTTTCTGATAACCAAGATTCCCTGAATAAGGAGTTCTATGAATTTCATTTAAAATCAACAACTTAATCTTAGGTACATTAGGTACGTATAGTCTATCTTTATATAATAATAATCCTTTTTTTAAATTATACCATGTACTTAAACTTTTAATTAAATTTTCTCTTATCTTTGCTTGTAATTTCCGATAATTTTCATCTTGTCCTATTCCTTCTTCTAGCTGTTCTTCCAAATCTGTTTTATAGGTGCCGATTGCTGTTGTAAAATTTAGTTTTGCATTTCTTCTTAATGTGTCAGCAAAGGCTTATTTTCTTTTCCTTTAATATGTTGGATTTCAAAATTGTATTCGCTAAGGAAATCTACCTATCTAGCTTTCCTAGAATTTAAGTTAGGTTGATCGAACAGATATTTTAACCCTTTATTATCTGTCATTAATATAAATTTCCTTTCGATTAAATGATGATGCCACATTTTTAAGGCATGTATGACAACATTCAATTCTAATTCATAGGTCACATAATTTTTCTCATGAATCTTCACCTTCCTAGACTCATAAGCAATGACATGTTCTTCCTGAGTTAAAACTCCACCTAAACCATCATTGCATGCATCAGTACATACTATAAAATATTTATTAGGGTCAGCAATTCTTAAGATTGGTGTGGTAATTAATAATGTTTTTAAATTTTTAAAACTATCTTCACACTTTTGACTCCACTCGAATTTCTTCCCTTTCTTTTGTAAAGAATTTATAGGATTTGCAATTGTTAAAAACCCTTTGATAAATCTTCGATAATATCCAGTAATCCCCATGAATGATCATACATCAGTTACGTCTTTTGGCACTGGCCATTCTTCGATTGCCTTTATCTTTTCGGGGTCAACAAAAATTCCTTCTTTAGTCACTACATGACCCAGATATTGTATTTTATCCTTAAAGAAGTCACATTTACTAAATTTTGCATAGAGTTGTTGTTCTCGTAACTCTTGTAAGACCATTTTTAAATGTTCTTTATGTTCTTCTTTAGACTTCGAGTAAATTAAGATGTCGTCAATGAATATGACCACAAACTTACTAAGATATTTATACATTACATTATTCATCAGACACATAAAAATAGCTGGGGCATTAGTAATCCCAAATGGCATGACAACAAACTCGTAATGACCATACCTAGTCCTAAAAGCTATTTTAAATATGTCCTCATCTTTGATTCGGACCTGATGGTAACCAGATATTAAATCAATCTTCGAGAATATAGTTACTCCACGTAGCTGATCAAACAGATCATCTGTGTGGGGTAACGGATATCTGTTTTTGATAGTCATTTTATTTAATTGACGTTAATCTATACATAGCCATAGAGTTCCATCCTTCTTCTTAACAAAAATAACAGGTGCTCCCTAGGAAGACACACTGGGTCTAATATAATTCTTATCAATGAGTTCTTTTAACTGCAACTTTAGTTCATTTAATTCTAGTATATTCATTCGGTAACGGGATTTTAAGCAGGGCACTGCACCAGGAACCAACTCAATAGTAAATTCTAACTCCCGCTTCGGAGGGAGTCCCGAAATTTCTTCTGAAAATACATTCGAATAATCCCTTAAGATCGGAATGTCTTTTAGTTTTAATTTATCTTTGTTATTAGTATTTTCTTCATTAATTACTGTTACATCAAAGGCTTTACAGTACTTTCGAACAACTCTCTTAAGCTGCAAGGCAGAAATCTGTCTTATGGCTGTTTTCCTAGGGATTCCTTTTACATTTGTTGTTTCTCCATCATTATTGACGCAAGTAAAGGTTTTATCAAAACAGTTCAGGAATACCTTATGTTGTTCTAGCCAATCCATACCAATTAACATATCTTATGAACCTAAAGGTAAAACATTAAACTTAACAGAGGTTTCAAACTAATCCATTTTTACTGTACAATTCTTAACAAAGCTAATTACCTTTCTCTGTGCACCAGTAGCTAGCTGGAATAACAAAGAATTTGCAAACTTTTCTATTGATAGCTTACACTTTTCTACTAAATCAGGAGAAATATAGCTTAAACTAGCCCCTGGATCGATTAAAATAGATATAGGTATTTGATTCAGCTTACCTTCCACTTCCACCATGGAATTTTGGTAATCCGCTTGCATGTTCTCTAGTGCTGCATTGATCTTGGGCATTGTCCTCGCTAGATCACTGATGGTCATCTCCTCCTGTATCATGTGTAAGTTGCTAACAGTCTTCTTCCAATTGGGACAAACTGATGCATAATGAGGACCATTACATTCCCAACACTTTACTGGTTCCTTCCGTTCAAAATTCTTGGTTTAATTACTGTGATTGTTAACAATTTCTTTATTTCTTTGACCATTTGGATTTATCTGAGAATTAATTTTGTTCCCTTGGAAATTTTTATTAGGAAAATTTTGTGTGTACGGTTATTCTTAAAATTTCGGTTAGGTACAAAATCTTTATTCCTCTGTTCAAAATTATTAGTTCTTTTAGCTTTCTAGTTTGTCATACTTTCCTTTTTGTGATTATGTTCATAACAGAAATTCACCTTTCTCATCGCTTCTTCTAAAGTTTTTGGATTGTCATAGTCAATTCTATCTTTTATATGATAGGGTAAGCATCTTAGAAACCATTGTACCTTAGGCTTCTCGTCCACGATATAAGGCACATATCTGAGCAGACTTAGAAATTTACTATTTAGTTCTTTCATGTTCATTGTTCCCAGTTTTAATTCATAAAATACCTTAGCCCGCTCCTCATAGTCCTGCTCAGACAAAAAATTGTTCTTAAAATATTTCTTAAACGTACTCAAGTTAAGGTTTTTCTCCCTAATACCTTTTACTCTTTTTAGGTCCTGCCACCAAATATCTACCTTCCCAGTGAGGTTATAAATAGCCATTCTGGCTTTCAGTTGATTAGAGTAATTATAAATTTGAAAATATTTCTTCATCCCAGACAGCCATGATTCAGCCTCTTCTCCCTTCTCAGTTTCACCATTAAAGGTTGGTGGCTTGATTTTCTTGAATTCTCCAGATATTTCTCCGTAAGGTTTAAACTTTCTCTTTCTGGTATTATGATTAGCTTTGCTACTATCACTAGTATATTAATAATTCTTTTCATGTGGATCACCATAAAACTCAGAAGATGAGCTACTTATGATTTTAAACTGTTTAGTATTTTATCTTTATGTTGGTAAGGCATATCTTCAGATTCTGTTTGTTTGTATTTTTCCTCATTCTGAAAGCTTTCCATTAAAATCTGATTTAGCTCCTCCTGAGCTCTCAGAATTATCTCATTTTTCTTTTTGACCGTTTCCATCTCTGTTCTTAGTTCCTTGATTATTTGTACTAATTCAGAAGAGTTATTTGTTATTTCTTCTTGTATAGGTTCTCTTTTAGAATTACTTCGTTCAGTATAGGGGGACTCCTCATCCACATATTCTTCCAATCTTTCCATTCCTGCAAATAACTCAAAAGAATTTCTTTGGAAGTATAATTCAAAAGAAAAGTAAGAAAAATTAGTATGAATGTTTTTAAATCTACTATTCTATTTATGCAAGTTGAGCCACATTCAGGCCTAGTGTCTGAACCTTGTTCTCTAATACCACATGTAATAACCCAAAAATTTATAAAAATTTAAAAATTTTCATGTAACATAAAATGTTCAAGGATGACATTGCAAATGAACCAATAGCTGTTAGCGGTTACTCAAACAGTGAAATTTAACAAAGAGCATTATATTTCTTTAATTTTATGTAAATTAATAGTTTATCTTCAAAGTACTATGTTAGGGGTTTTAAACACAACAGTTTATGTTTCAGAAGGTAGGAAATGAAACTGCCTCTTAAACTGATGCTAAGTGTGTTATTACTTTCTTTTGTCAAGTAGGAAAGAATATTAGATGAGATCGGGGCTTACTTAGCTTACAACTAACGCAGTGGAGTGAATGGTTTTTTACAGGTTCTAAATAGTTAAGCAATTTATTCAGTAAAATTCCAGATCGAGAATGATACTCCACTAGCATAGGATAAGATGCTAGTTAACAATGTTTGTTTGCAGCTTGACCCTGTAAAAGGTATTGTTGGTAATTTTAATTTTATCAACTACATAAATGATTTTAATAGCACTATTGGGAAAAAAAATGGATTATGTGTAGTTAAGTTTATCGCCATAGTACTTGATCCAATAAACTTCCTTCTTGTATTTTCAGTTATATGCTTATTTTTCATTTTGAGGTGTTATAGATTGAGAACAGCTCTACTTCTGCCAATAAGAGCATAGTGGCCTAACAATTTCTTAAACGAGAAGATATATTACACAAACTTGCATCCATAACTACATATTTGTCATTTAGAGAATGGGCTAGGGTATTGTTCATATCTATTTGAGTCCTTTTTAAACTTTAAATAATCTACGTTATTGATTTCTTCTAAATCATGTGTTATTACTTATATTTCTTGCATATAAAACCTCGTTTCATAAGAGCTCTCAATTACAAAAAGTAATTTGTGATTTCTAAAAAGTATTATTATACTGATCCTTGCTCCAGGATTCTTATGATTTAGGTAACCTGATGTAACTCATTTATCTTCTTTGATATGTAAACTACTATTGTTAATAGTAGACATTATTTAAAATGAGGATCTCTTATATATATATATATATATATATACTAAAACTATAGATGAATTATGTTTAAAAGCCTAGTATAGAGGAACACCTAACACAAAGTACAAGGTCTATGGTTAAATGAAGAAAAATCAAAACGAGGTTATATCATTATGCAATGATTTTTATAAAGTTTTGACTTGAATCCTAATAATTATCCAGGATTTGAATCGAGACTCTCAACTATAGCTCGATACCCACCATTTGTAAATTATTGAATGGACACGTGGTTGGTAAATTGAAGCTTTAGGGTTTCACTGACTTGAGATACCATAAAACTGGCTTCAACCCTAAAAATGCACTTTGTTTTAGTCTGGACCATGGAGTGGTCGAGCCGAGAGCTCGTGCCCGCCATACTTGATGTTGAACCTCCATTAAAATGCACACAGGCCTTGTGAAATTTCACGAGCTAGTGTAGAAGGGTGAATAAGAAGTCTTTCTACCATTATGAGGGGTTTTTTTAACTGTGTAGTAAGTACTGAGAGTTTGGGTTTTCTTCGCCATTATGTCACCTGTGAGAGTTGGAACTCTTTAATTAACAAAGTTGCGATAGGGATTGTTCACTGTGTGCACTGAGTTTTCTTTGTTTTTTTGTTGACTGTTCGTTCCTCCACGAAGGTTTTTGTCTTCTCTTGCTGTGGCCTGAGAATCCATCCTGAATACTGCACACTTGCATGTTTAAGTCGGCAGGGTTCCACTTTAGTTTGTAATGTTCAAGAGGGAATCAGGGTAAGACTGCTACATCCAGGAACTGCATCGTGCTCTAGGTAAGGAATTCGACTGTTACTGTTTTAAAATGAACATAAAATTATTTATTTAAGGATTTAAGTATTAATCCTTCATCTTCGGTTGATTTTATTTGTGCAGGCTTTAACAAGGTAGCTCGAGGTACTATTCACTTCATCAACAGAGCTATCGTGAAGGCTTTGAAACCGATAAGCCTCGGTTTCACCTGGGGTTTTCTCTTGCACAGTTGTGAGGTGGATTTTTTTTTGTGGCACTGCCATGTGTTGTGGTTGTTGGTTAGGCCGTGTTATTTAGTTGCTCTGTTTGATCTTTAAATTCTATTTTTAAAATCCCTAGTGGCTGTTTGTAATATGAGGGTTTGTGCTTTCACAGTCGCGACTACATATTTAGTTTTGAGCCTTCTCGGCCTTAGTGGAAAGTATGGTGATAAATTTTAA
This sequence comes from Pseudotsuga menziesii, assembly GCA_001517045.1. Taxonomy (NCBI): domain Eukaryota; kingdom Viridiplantae; phylum Streptophyta; class Pinopsida; order Pinales; family Pinaceae; genus Pseudotsuga; species Pseudotsuga menziesii. The sequence goes on from LPNX010201765.1 coordinate 426,402, forward strand.
AAACTGGCTTAAATACGTGACTTTATTGTGAGGCCATTTGGTCGTTAAAGAGGTTTTGATTAGGGTTTTTAAAGAAAACTGAGAGGGATGTTCTTACAACACTACTTGCTTTCGTAAAGAGCTTTTGAGGTTGAACCAGTGGATGTTTATTTTAAGATTAGTGAATTTTTGTTTAAATTAAGAAATAGTTTTGCCCTAGCTTTTAAGCCTTGACAGACAATGTAAAGGCCGTAGGCCAAACAATGTATGTTCAGTTTGTTTTTTTTATACTAAAGAAAATTCCATAGCTCAACGCTGAAATTTACAGTATATATTTTTTGGTTTAAATTTATGTAAGATTTGTGTATTGGCTAATTTTATTCATATCTAGTTTTCGATAGTTAGGGTTAACTTGATATGTAAGAATTTTTTGTTTCTTATTAAAGGAAAAGATTTGGAGATTTTTAGTAAGGAAATATTTTATAGCAGCAGAGTTTATAATGCTGTAATGAATTTTTTTTTTGAAAAAGGAAAGGAGAATGATATTATTAAATAAATGTTCTTCTTTTCTAAAATTTCCTCAAAAATACTGCTAGGTTTTTAATATTATAAATATTGAGTTTAATTTGTGTGAAAGAACAGATCTTTTGTAAACCCTAATTCTTTCTAAGGATTATAGAGTTAGTGATTTTATTTTCAGTAAACCTAGTTTACATGCTTTTGTTATAAATAAATTAACTAGGTAATTATTTATTTAAAATTATTGTTTTAATTAGTTAACCTAGTTTAAAATAATTACTGATCCTATATTAATTATTTTAGTTTACCTACTGGATTTAGGGTATGTAACTTTGTTAGTTTTAATGTATAAACTATTACACATACTAGTGTATATTATTTAGACTAGTTTTTCTATCTTATTCTAGTTTACTTAAATACTTTAAGTAAAATTTTACACACAGCTGAAGAACTATAAATAATTTTACATGAAATCCTGTAGATAGTAATCATTTTCATCTGCATTCATAATTCATTGAATCTACTTATTTGAAATAAATAAAACTATTGTGCTAGAGCTCTGCCTTGCAAGAGGTGTAGAAAAATACAGTTTAGGTTATTTTTCCTATCTATCAGTCAACTTAGAAATTTCTCTATTAATTTACCCTAATCTAGCTAGTCACGAAATTTCATAGCATAAGTAATCTTTCTATTTATCCCTAATAGTATTACCATAGAATATACTTGATTATTAAAAACTCTTAAGCTTTTCTGATACAGTAAATAAAATAATAATTGAACTTAAACAAGTAGAACCTGTAATATAGATGAGGGGACACTAGCTTAAGGAAGTTGTTCCTCCCAACCAACTCTTAGAGAAGAGCTAGACTGCAATTCTTAGGACCACCGAACTTGTCTCTTGGTAGAGTAATGGTTGAGAGATGTAGTCTTGAGATCCTCTGCAACTCCAATGAGTGTTCAACAGTAACTCAACTCTGCTTACAACAATTTGAACTCAGCTTAGAATAGTTGCACTTGTTCAGTTTTAAGCACTTATCCCCTCAAACTTACTTCAGATAGTCCCCTCCATCGAATTCACATGTGCACTTCATTCACTCAGAATGATCACAAATCCAGAAAATGAGCAGCCTTAGCTATGTTCAATGGGAAGTTTTATCATCATGCCTAGGTATTTTGGGTCAATTTTTACTTAATGAACCACCTGCTCCTATTCCACTTTCTTGGGGAATCATGACCACAAAAATAGGGAAGTTGCCACCTGCAATAGCTAGAAGTAATTTGAGGATGCTACCACATGTCAATCTGATCTCAACCCAGTCTCCTCCACCAAGTGACCAGTAAACACTCATTTAAAAACATCCCTAAGCTGGTGTCTCATCTTTTATTTATTTATTAATAAAATATTCTACAATACATTAAATTATCCTTAACCCCACTTGGTCATTAATTACAAACTTTAACATAACTATAACATAATATTTCTCAAAAACATAAAATTGTTTTGCAAATTTGGGCATGTGACAGGACCACCATAGGGATTATCCACTCCGATTCTTCTATTGGCTCGATGATTCCTACATCCAGTATCCTATCGAGCTCAACCTTGACTCTTTCCTTTCATCATGGATTTAAGCGATACAGTCGCTGCCTTACTGATTTTCCGTTTGGATCTAGTGGGATTTTCATTTCCCCTAAGTCGCCAAGGATCCCCTTCATCTCTGAGAACTTTGTTGGGAATAGGTCCTGAAATTCATGCAGAAGATCTGTGATCTTGGCCATAGTTTCTTCATCCCAATAGTCCCCAATATTTGCAAATTTTGGATTTTCCTCTGTCCCAATATTAACTTTTATGATCTTTAGCAGTGACTCATGGGATCTTTGGGTATGTTTGGTGCTGCAACATTTATGCTTCCTTCTGACTCTAGAATAATGGTATTTCGAAGCTCGCCATCATCCTCTGGTTCTCCCTATTTATTATAACACTCCATCATTGATTGCATATGGCGCTGCGCATGCGGGTCGACTAGATATGCAACCAGTATAACATTTAGGACCATATCGTGGATGATCTAAAGCGCGTTGTGGACATCAGGATTAACATCCTTGAAACTAAAGGCTTGCACAAAACAACCCATCAACTCTTCCCATGTGGTTATTGTTCTGTGCAGCTCCATGGATACGTACCATGATCTTGGCATCTCGTCCAGGGTGTGAATAAAAGCATGGACCCATTCATCCTTGGGTCGCGATGCCCACAGATTCTAGCATTCCATTAGATTACTACAAGGTTCATTCTATCCATCATATCTCCCTACGTGATAGATATCCATATCTCCAAAGTGCACAGTCATCAACCGTTGACATTGTGCCCATTCATGAATTGTCGTCTTATGAGCTGCCCACAATCATGCTGGGGTGGCCTTCAGTGCTGCTTCTAAGGGAAACAAGCGCTGAGGATTAGATACATTCGCTTAGAACTCCTTTAGGAACCTTGATAGTTTTGATAGCCCTTCATATGTCTGCAACTCAAAAATCTTAGTCAGAACATGGCATAGCGTCTGTGTGATTAGTCCAGATTTTCTAAGTGATACTTCATGCATCTAGTTTTGCCAATTCACTAGTGCATCATCAGAATCAAAGGATGTCGAGCTAGCGTTGCGCCAAACTAGTTCTCTGTCAGCAGTAGGATGGATATAATATTTAGAGATATTATAAGCACGATCCAATCCTCGAACAACTTCATCTTTGACATGTTCAATATATTGCCTTCCTTCATTAGGATCCATAAGGACGATGACTCGTATATCCTGGTTCTCGAATGTCATCAACCACTTCTTAAAATTGATCAGAACTGTGTTGTCGTTGGCCCATCCAATCCCACAGCACATGATAGGAGCCACCTCCATCGATGACTTCGATTGCATCAAAATCAACACGATTCCTCATACCTTCGATGTCCACAACCAAGTTCAACGTGTGACTGATTGGTTGGAGTTTGGCCTGATTAGCCAATCTCAGCTGCACTAGGGACCAAACAAGTGTCGGATCCCCCATCTTCTGCCATGTCTATTTTTTCAATATATTTACATCTGACCCAAGATCCAGAATAACTGAATTGACTTCATAATCCCCGATCTAGATGTTAATCCGCATTTCCTTGTCTGTCTTCTTCTTTTGCAAAGAATTCATTGCAGAGTCCTCCAACGCTCTATTTGGATGGAGCAACAACTTCTTGATCTCAATCATAGCATCTGGATCTCTTACTAGGGATAAACAACTCTTGAAGAACTGTTTCAAGGTACCATGCCTTCGCAATGGTCCAACTTCTAATGAAGAATCAAAAGCAGAAGGCATGCCAAAAATAGGCGTCTTACCTAGATTTCTTCCAATCGCGTCGCGAGCCTCAAAAAAGATATCTCTCTTAGTTGCGATATTGAACTATACTTTCTTCTTGCCATCCAGTCGAACTTGTCAACGTGGTTGATCGTCTCCAGTCATCATGCCTCCTTGAGTGACAATCCCAACATCAACATCCTCTCTTCCTGCTTCTGCCTAAATTGTCGCAACCGTCGACCCTTGATTCTAGGTTTGCATTTAAGGTTGGTTTAGAGGCAGATTTAGATTCAATGATGGATTGATAGGTTGGTTTACATTCTGATTTTGCACTGGAATTCGGGGCTGGCCCTGATTTTGTAATTGCTGCTGATTGTGTATCTGATTTTGGGCCTGGAATTGGTTCTGATTCTGCAATAGAGGAACATTTCCAGCCTTCCATTTTGCAATTAACTGAGGGAAATTCTCAATAGTATGATTGCTTACCACACATTATACACACTATAAATGGGGAAAATCCCTCTGATAGTGCCCAAATGTCCCATAGTTGTAACACTGGATTGAAGCATGACCTCGTCCTTCTCCTTGATTGAAACCTCCTCTTCCCCTGAATCCTCTGTGGAATCCCCCTTGCTACTGATACCGTGGTTGAGCTACTTGCTACTAATACTGGGGTTGAGCTACTTGTTGCTGCGGTGGGTTTGGCTGCTGTAGTACATAGTGCGCTTCTTGGACATACTATGGTTGTGGTAGTGCCATCATCATCTGGTTGTACTACAGTCGAGGCACAAACTGTGGCTGTAGTGCAAACTACGACTGCGACATAAGCTGCGGCTACGGTTGTGACAGAATAAACTGCATCTATGGTGGTGACGTATACTAGAATTGAGTTGGTGGGTGCACCACCTACGGCTGAGGCTGCTGCACCATGCAAGGATCTTTTCCCTTCATCAAATATGATCATATGTCTGCTCTTGAAGTAGATCATAAGCTCGACAGTCCTTATCCTCGTGCCCAACTGAGCAACAAAAGGTGCAATATAAGCTTGCGGGCTTTGTAACCATTTTCTACATGTAGGTACAATCTTCATGTCAATGCCCATATACTTGACATATGTGACACCGCGGCACACCACCGTAGCGCAACGGGTTCGATTCTCCTGAGAGTAGATAATTTCGAAACGTAGGACAAGTATCTTTGGTGTGTCCTTCCACATGACACCGAGTGCACCACAAGTCATCATGTTCCTCTTTCGCCTTCTTAATGTCTAGTAACTAGAGCATTAGGTTTTCCAGCTGCACCTGGATTTGGTTCATGCAACCAGTAGTTTCTCCGACGGGTGAAGCTTCTAGCTTCATTGGGAGTTCCAGAGATTTGCTTTGTGTTGCGATATTTTGCTGCATCAATGGATGTAGGATATGAGGGACCAGTGCTGCAATAAACCATTCTTTGTGTTGGACGTCACTCATACTGAAACTGACCCGTGCCATTAGCGTCTTGAACCTCTGGTCAAATTCCCAAACTGTCTCATTAGGGAATTGTTTAATTTCCTTAAGCTCAGTTATATATTGTGCTTTGGATTTTAGTTTCTTGAGTAGCCCCTTCTAAATCTCATCCGAAGTCTTCACAGCGATCCCTTGCGGAACTTGCATGAATCTCATATACCAATCAAGTGCATGACCTCGAAGGGTGGTCTCTAATTTGCCTTTCTTTACATCGTCATCTATTGTCTATCTGGCATTCCATATTGCTTAACATAGGAACCAATATTGCTCAGGGTCATCTGTACCGTTTCCATGGAACATAGGTAGCTTCATATCGTTTCCCGCCATCCTAGGTCTTCTTCCTGCCAACACTGCTTTACTACTGGATGTTGCTTGGTACATAGGACACATTGACGTGGATCATGTATGTTTTCTCGAGTGTAGAGTAGTGCGCGAAGGTGTAGACACGTTGCTACTGGGGTTGGACATTGTTGTTGTCCTGGGTGTAGCCTTGGTATACCTATCCTCTTCGTCACTGTAGGGTCGCTTCATCCTGTGTGGTTGTCCTTTGCGGCCTTGCATCTCGATTGCAGTAGGACCTTCTATGCTATGCCTCTTCTCTATTCAGAACCTTGTTCCTCCCCTTGTACAACCACTTTCTTCCTCGGCTTCCCTCACAGTCTCGTCAAAACTCACACCCATCTACCCCTTATCTTTCCATTCGTCACCCCCCTTCTATCATGGTGTTCAAAACCTATGCACACCAGAGTTCTACCACTCAAGGTCCATTTTCAGTATGCCCTTTTCACAAACAAGCATCTTGATTGACAATTGCAGAGACAGTAAGAACCTACCTCATGGACCATTGGAAAAATCCTATTCTGCTTTGTTGTAGTACTTGTTGGTATCAACCTCAAAATTAGTGATGTATCCTTCTAGAATACTATCCAACCACACTTCAACAGCCCGTGATGCCTTGTTGTCAGTTTCTTCTAGTTCTTGAATTAGCTCAAGGGTCCAGGATGTCGGCTCTCCTCCCTGGAAGTTGCGCTTCTTGAAGGTGAATCGAGCCAACCACTCATACAATATGATAGGAAACTCACAGAAAAACCATTCATGAGTACCGTCATGTATGTACCTTTCCAACCATCCATTTGTTGTCAATTTCAGGTTCTGGTTCTCAGCTTCAACGAATTGTTTCAGTTTCAGGTCAAACCAATCTTCAATCTCTAGTTTTGTCGGATGCCACAACATATCCTCCTCTCAGTCGCAATGAGGTCCCGACAATAGAACCGTTTGTTGGCTCAGACCTGACCAACAAAGCCTTGTCGATAGGGGTTTCCACTCTGCCAACACCCAACCTGAGCAATCTCCTTGAGCACCGGCCTAGACAGGGTTTAACCTACTTAGCAACACCCGCGGAGCGGATGAAGTCTCACCCGAGATGTTTAAGGGAGAGCTGTCAGAACCAAATTTTCACAGTAAGGAGGAGGATCTAGGGCACCGTCAGTTCATAAGTTTAGCTATCATATCTAATGTTACAGAGAGAAATTCCTATGGCTTCAGGTACCACAACAGACAGCTTGACTCCAGAAATCAATCCTTTCCTATATGCAAGAGAAACCAAATATCTAACACTAAAGGATCTCGATTCGTACCTTATTCCAGACAGTTGATGTTGGTCCCTGTTGATATTTCCAACTCCAGCTTGTATTGATAAATTGCTATCTCAACACTCAACAAACAAGACAAGCATGCTATATATAATTGTGTTAGACCTACTCTAGCATATATAATCAATAACATATAATCATTTAAAAGCATCCATGGATCAAATACTCATTTAAATACACATGATTGGACAGGAAAAGATATTTCTATTGATATAAAATAGAGATTACAATAGTGACAAACTCTGTTGACACGTCTGCGAATTGGAGAAACTGAGTCCCCCACTTGGGCCTCCACCACTTCAATCCTCCATCTCTCGATAAAAGGCTCACAAGCAAAAGGGAAGCTTGGGAAGAACACAAAAGTGCTCCAAGGGACAAAGGGATGCAGACTCAAGTATAAGCTCTGCCAACAATGGACTATAGTTTTCTTACTCTTCAATTCCTCCCCTTTCAATGTATCCAAAGGGTTCCTTATATAGCTCTTCAATGGTGTAATGGAAGGTCGAATCCGAGCGATCTCAAGGCATATGGAAGGCCAAGAGACAAGTGATTCAGATCCACATCAAGGAAAACTCCAAAATCATTTGGCCTTTTGCACACATCCTGATGTACGCAGTTTTAAGGGTCAAAACCACGTATATACGCGAGAAAGGGATTAAAAGTCACGTATGGAGATTATTGCATGTTTTTAGGGATGCTCTTGGAAACATCAAAGGTACAAAAATGGTCCATGGGGTCTAATGAGTCTGCAGAGGGACACGAAAGGCCATAAAAGTGTGATTCACCATGTGTGGTCAAATCAGCTATAACAGATGCCCACTAATGTGTGAGGTCAGAGGGGTCATACGATGGCTGAAATACATTATAAGTCCATCCCAGAAGTGAAGTGATGAAGAACCCAGTGGAAGAACTAGCCATCCAATCAATACAATACAATGATCAAACTCTGCACATAACTACAAGTAGATATAGTAGTCCCAGATACATAAGAGTACAATGGCCATGAATAGGCATGATACAAAATATGACATGTATGGTCATCGAAACGTCCAATATAAATAGCTCAGAATATCCATGATGAAGATATACAAAGGATCATGATCTCCATGAAGGCTGAAGATATATAGTGGATCAAGATCTCCATAATGGATGGAAATATCTGACATATATTGGAATCAAGTCACGAGAGCTGAAATCTCATGAACACTGTCACGATCAAGGAGGTAGAATATAAGAGATGCCACCAATTTGGAAGGTCTTCTACACAAGCCGCTATGAGTACATGTCCTACTATGTGAATAGAGGTGTCAAGGTCGAACATAGTAGTCCATCGTCTGATTACCGGTCATTGATGTATACCGTTAACAGACGCGAGATCACCCACCAATAATGAAAATGAGAATCAAGGTACTAGAGTGCAAACTAACAAGTGTGAATAAATGTGTTGAGGTCGAACACTTGAGAGAATCCATCGATCAGGGGACATTGATGTATTCCCAAAAACTGTCGATGGCAAGAGAACCTGCCACTGATGACTGCAAGTCTCAAGGCACTCAAAAATGACTCTAGATTCCTATCCTAGAATAAATGATTTGAAGTCGGTGGGATGAAATCCGCTGGAAGGATGGAATTAAGGCATCCCCCATCATCCAACACGAGGTACTCAACAAAGCTTTATAATGTGGAAGGATTCGATCATAAGGTGCACGAACCTGTAACTGAACCAGGAATGGCCGACATGCAAAGTCAAGATAACTGAGGAATGGTCGACTCAGGTTTCAACTTCCTTCGAACAAGAGCATAAAGGTGAATGGTGACTGAATGTAGGCAAAACAGACTCGATATACAAAACTGGGACATCTCTGCAACATAGGAGGCATTGACATAGGCTCCATAGGGACTGGAAGCTTAACCAGTCGGTGGAGATAAACTCAGAGAAACGAGTACAACTCCTAAAGCCAAACTATTGACCCAACAAATAGATATGATATATAGTGCTCTGTTCGAAGGCGACACGACTCGACTGCTTCCAAAGATAACATCTTTTCTTGTCTGGCTTTTTGGTTTTTTGATTTTTTTTGTACTTTTTCAAATATTTGGAAGGCTTGAAAAAGAATAAACTTGCTTTACAATTACAGACTAGGAAGAGATGAGTGTCAAGGGACAAACAAACTAGTTCCAAGCAGTGGAACATACCTATGCTCAATGCAAGGACACATGTGTAGGATAGCGACACTTGGGGGAAAGTCCCCTCCCAGTAAAAATAGGGCATCAAGCTACAAAGGATATATAAAATGGCTCTGCATGTCTAGAGATGAGACAAGCTCGGGCTATATTGCTGATACTCAAAGTCAGGGAATCCGGTATAAGGCTCAATGAGGCAGACAAAACTCATGATAATGCAGTTACAACTTGACATAAGGGAGTCCTAGGGAAAAAGGGCCAACAAAAAGATCAAGAGGAGTATGAAGCTCTTGCTCAAAGTCATGGCGATACTATACAAAGGACTCCCGAACCTAAGAGAGGACTCACAGCATGGGTACCAAATGCAAAGGGGATCTAACTAGGACACCCATGTATAGGAAAGCTCTACCATTCACATAGTACCACTTCTAACAATAGCATGAAGGTTCCGTGATACCATGGAATGGTTTCGTACCTAAGGATAAAATGAAATAGTGATAAGGTCATGCAAAATGCAAGCGTATGTGAAATCCTAACCTATATGCCAGTTTAGACATGATACCTGTGATAGGAATGAATGGGTCGAAACCTCAGAGAGAGTGTACAAAAACTGGACCCTACATGACAACCATATTAGTCCAAAACAACCCAAAATAGTCAATAAAGAATCCAAACTATAGGATATAGGGAGGAATGATCATGACAACTGCACCTAAAGGAAACAATGCGGTGAACGATGGGACATACAAAAGAAAAGTAAGGTGTAGACTCAATGTTCATGCATCCACCACCACCCTCGTGAGGGTGACCACTGGTGTAAAGACCAAGAGAAGGGAGTCAACATCCTCCACAAATGGAGTAGAGGGAAGAATGTGACCACTCCCAAATCTATGAGCAAGGTAAGGGGCTGTGATGCCCCCAAGTCTGACACCAGGGTCCACACTAGGACCAAGGATGGGTGATAGGATACCAGGCATGCCGAATATAAAAGGACCCGAACTCAAGAGAGCATAACTATACTCAAGTAACCATGATCCCAAAGGCCAACTACCACACAAAGAGCACACTCCTAAGAAAATTTACATCCAAAATACAAGCAAACCAAGTTGGGGATATGTGAGCTCCCGAATGCAGTAGGTATGTCTTGCCTAGGAGAGGCTTGAGACTCCCATACACAACAAGCGAAGCTTCGTAACCAATGATAGTGGCCCTTAGCTTCAATGCATACAGAGACTGTGATGTCCGGCCTCTACCTGGTCGGAACACCTGCAGAATAACCCCTGCAAAGTACCCCCTCGATAACCTAGGTAAGGCAAATAAGGTCACCTCAATATAATCAATGATCAGGCAGATATTCGCAGGCGGGATTGACCGTATGGGCAGGGCAGCAAAGCCTGAAACTCTCGAAAGAGCCCCCAGATACAAATACAATCCTAGAAATATCTTTGGTGCTACTCAGTTATGACTAGGGGTCATCCCAATCAATAATCGCTCACACTGCCTCGTCCTTAACTCCCTTGTAAGAGGAGGATCCTGAGAAACACTAATTATACCAAGGAATTTCACACTCTCACCTGGACAAACACATACATGTTGTTGTTTAGTGGTCTTGGAGAATTTACTCACAATGAACTATTCCAAGACCCTAAAACCTAATCTTGTTGGTGCACCCTATAAAAGAAAAGAGTGTAATTCATTTAATTATGCGTTGATTTTAATTGGCTATAATTACTCAAAGGGAAATGACCGTGCAACTAATGATGTTATGACTCAGCAGTGAACTAAATATGTACACCATAACAAACAATGCTAAGTGCAATCTTTGTCAAATGAAAAATAGGGTATGCCACTACATGAGATGCATAAATATATATTCCTTTCCGAATGCCAATGCAATCCTTCCTACATGAAAGCCTAAATAAAACTCTCATCCAAGCAATCCAATGCAAGTGCCTCTTCAAATCCATATGCAAAAAATGCAACTACCTTATATTTTTCAATATAAAAGAATGAAAAATGCAATAAAAGTCGTCTAAAAATCTCAGTCTCTACAGCAAGTATAAAACACAAGCCCAGCAAGACACCGAGACAAAAAAGAGTATTGCACTAATGGAAAAACAAAAAAGGATAAATGAATAAAACTACTTTTAAAGAAAAATCAATGAAAAGGTGGTCTCTGGTCACAAAAGAAGCATCCAACAGACAACATTAGACCCAAGGAAGACCCAACCACACTCACAACCCACCCAACAACTTCCCACAACATCAAACTCACCAAAAGGGAGGATGTAGGCGACTGTTTAAAGAACAACTGCCTATATACGTGACTTTTGGCCAAAATTCTGCATGTATACGGGGATTTTGGCCAAAAACCTGTGTTTATATGCGAATTTTGGTCAAAAATCCATGTATGTACGCGAATTTTGGCCAAAAACCTGTGTATACAGAGAAGACAGTGGTAAAAAGCAGGCCAAGGGTCAAACCAATAAAGGGGAGTGTCAATGGATGAACATACTATAAAATGCAACACAGAAACAAGGAGAAATAAAGAGCAAGTAAAGAATATCAATCACATTGTGCCCCCAAACCCCAAACAGAAACAAAGAACGTCCCCAGCGGAGTCGCCAATTCTGTTATGGAGAGAAATTCCTATGGCTTGGGGTACCACAACAGATAGCTTGACTCCAGAAATCAATCCTTTCCTATATGCAAGAGAAACCAAATATATGACACTTAAAGGATCAGACCTCATACCTTATTCCGGACGGTCGAAGTAGATCCCAGTTGAAATTTCCAACTTTAGCTTGAATTGATGAATCACTTCCTCAACAACAAGTAAACAAGATAAGCATACTATATATATTGGTGTTAGATCTACTCTAGCATATATAATCAACAATGTATAAGCATTTGAAATCATCCATGGATAAAATATTCATTCAAACATACATTATTGGACAGGGAAAGATGTTTCTATTAATACAACATTATAGATTACAATGAATACAACCTCCATCAGCACGTCTGTGAATCAGAGAAACTAAATCCCCCACTTGGGCCTCCACCACTTCAATTCTCCATCTCTCGATAGCAATCTCACAAGCAAAAGGAAAGCTTGGGAAGAACACAAAAGTGCTCTAAGGGACAAAGGGATGTAGACTCAAGTATAAGCTCTGGCAACAATGGATTATAGTTTTCTTACTCTTCAATTCTTCCCCTTTCAATGTATCCAAAGGGTTCCTTATATAGCTCTTCAATGGGGTAATGGAAGGTCAAATCCAAGCGATATCAAGGCATATGGAAGGCCAAGAGACAAGTGATTCGGATCCACATCAAGGAAAACTCCAAAATCATTTGGCCTTTTGCACACATCCCGATGTACACGGTTTTAAGGGTCAAACCCGCGTATATATGCGAGAAAGGGATTAAAAGTCGCGTATGGCAATTGTTGCATGTTTTTAGGGATGCTCTTGGAAACATCAAAGGTACAAAAATGGTCCATGGGGTCTAATGAGTCTACAGAGGGATAGGGAAGGCCATAAAAGTGTGATTCACCATGTGTGGTAAAATTAGCTATAACATCTAACATAACCATTCATCAGGTATCACACCATTCATCACATATCTAGCAATATAATCATAGATTTAAATAGACAACATCATTCACTGGTTCATCGTAGTATTATCACATCATCCATTTGTAGAATAGATTCATCAGACATTTGTTGCAGCATATGTAAATGGAAAAAGAGACAACAATGATTCAACTCAACATCCATCGTATCATATTACTTTCTGCGCATAGACCAAAAAACAACAGTTGTCTTTCTCCACAATGAGAGAAAGATCGACCCACAAGATCGCATTCAGATAACACAAGATTCAATTTCTCTCTTGCTATCTCTTACAACTTCTATCTTTCACTTGCAAATCTAAATCTATATATAGGATTTCGCCCTTACATTCATGGTCCATTTCTAACTAACTCCTAACTGATTTAACTACTAATGACCTATATCCACAAAATGTGGTCAATTGATACAAAAAAATGCATAAAATATTCAAAAACGGTTTGTTTTCCTCCCATCACGCTATCTTGGCCTTGTGCGGTTTCACGTGAGCTTGCGGCACCTCCGCAGTGTTGCACAACTCACTTACCCCAAAACCCTTGCCAACAGAATCGAACATAAAGAGAGCTCAAAATTAAAGATTGGGTATTTGTGAGATTATAGCCTTATAAACAATTATCACTTAAACAATAAGGAAAACATAAACTAGCTCCAAAGTTTCATGGACCATATTAGATCAACACAAAGATTAGTCACATAGCATATTGATTAGAATTGTTGGAAACAAGTCGTATTCACAACGCTTTCCATGTATCATGTCTTAAAAGGGTGTTAAGACGACATTAAAAAGAACAACAAAACTTCCTATATTGTACGATGAAGGATGAACTATCTTCGAGCTAGAAGATATTACTTCTACTAGGGAAAAGAGATTGCACTCTTGTGTGACTAAATAATATCTTATAAAAAGGAAAAATATTCCTAAAGTGACGCATCTTAAGAACCCGAACACTTTCAACAACTGCATCCCTCATTAACATTACTTTGAGGACAAATAAAAATTTTAAGGGAAGGGAAATACTACATACATAAAATAATATATAATATATTAATTAAAAACAATAATAATTAATGCACTAATTGTAACATTAAATGAAGGGTTGCATCCCTTCACAATCGATCACGATGAGGACTATTTAAAGGTCCCAGTATGTATTCTAAAAAATCATCTATTCAAATATCAATCATGCATATATTTTTACTATAGGTTTATATTTATGGAGCTATAATAATGTGTTTAAATATTTCCTTATTCCTATCCAGCCAAGCCCTCCATATCATAAAGGTTGGTAGGGCCTTATAATATGAGTATAGCCCCTTTTTTATCCATTCCTAAAAACTTCTTGAAGACCTATACCCCTCCACCCAAACTAAATACCTTTCACTTGTGAAGAATGAGACCACATCCTTGTGATGAAAGGAAACTATACAAACAAATGAAATATAGTCTCATAGTTTTCCATACACAAGGGGTATCTACAAAGACTAATACTGGATTTTTTTGACCAAATGTTCCCAAAGTGGGACTCTATTGGAAAGGGCCAACCACATAATTTATTTTTATTTAAAGGACAATGTAAAGACCAGATCACTATGTTCTACCATGGAGGCTCATTAATATCCTCTTCCTGTCAAATAAATCTGTATTACATACGTCTCAGAGTGTACATGCCTCCATTTATAAATTTTCTCCATAGAAATTCATCTTTGCTATCCACTAGTCAAATATGGTTTTCATGTAGAATCTTAGTATATTTATCTCACAAATTTTCTCTTGTTGAAATTCTTATTTATATTGAGAGGGGGGTGAATAGGTATAAAGCATAGATTAAACAATTTTTCTCGTCACAAATTATACTTCAAAAATGTTTTTTATCAAAAACAATAAAGTACACAATTGCACAATGAATTTGTAAATTAACTTTATAT
>LPNX010201765.1:450348-460403 GCA_001517045.1 Pseudotsuga menziesii
TATTTACAGCTGCATATAAATATATATTTGATAGGCAAAAAGTTATATAAATTTCAATTCTCACAGCCACATATAAATTTCAATTCTCAAAGCTACATATAAATATATATTTACTCAATTAACTTATAGGTGCATATAAATATACATTTAATAGGAAAAAAGTTAAAACAAATTTCAATTCTCACAATATATAAATTTCTATTCTCACACTTATAGGCAAAAATTTAATATAAATTTCAATTCTCCCAGCATATAAATTTCAATTTTCACAACTCTATATAAATATATATTTGATAGGCAAAAAATTAATATAAATTTCAATTCTCAACATATAAATTTCAATTCTCACTGCTGCATATAAATATATATTTGTGAGCAAATATATATATTTACATTTGCATTTAATATTTGCTCAATTAAGATCATTTTAGAGGTCATGGACAGAGTCACCAAACTCCATTATGTACTTAAGGCCTACACAAGTACTCTAAACTATATATATAATCTGGTTATGAAACGCAACTTTCATTTTATTAAATTGACTAGAGATTGAATTTCATACTTATCTAGATTTATCCGATGACAGAAGTTTTATCCAAAAGTAGAAATGTTTCAGAATTTTATGTAGATTTGAATTGCATTTTAATGTTGATGATATATTTGTTTTATTTATATAAATGACAAGAGATTTATAATGGAACTACATAACTTTTAATTTTAATTTTGTGTAAGCCAACATATTGAGTATAAAATTTATTGTTATTTTATTAGAGCTTCACGTACAAATGTGACATCTCCCCCACACTGGAGAGTGCTTCTCACAACAATGATAAATTCATTGTTACTTATACGAATAGAAATAAAAAAACTACCAACTCTAATTTTAAATATATCAGGCCCACATGTATAGCTAGGGATATCTAATTATGATAGTAATTATAATATATGAGGCCCACATGTATAGCTCAGGCTATCTAATTACAACAATAGTTTGATTTGGCCTGGAAAATAGATTTCTAAAACTTGTTTGGAAATCCAAATATATGTAATATATTCACTTTATAAACAAAGAGCAAAGAACTCTTTGACAAGTTGTAATGTTCCTACCTAACAAAAAAATTAGAAATTTAATTATCCTTAAAAAAATGTGTCATAAAAACAACACAATATGGATGAGATGTTGTAATGTTCCTACCTAACAAAATAATAAAAAATAAAAATTGAATTATCGGCAAAAATATGTTGGTCTTGTACATGGTTTTAAAACCATGTACAAGGCCTCCTAAACAACCAACGGTTTTATTGTACATGGTTTAGGAGGGCCTTGCACATGGTTCTAAAACCATGTATGGGGATATGTTGTCATGTTCGTTGCTAATAAAATAAAAAATAATAATGTGGTCATAAATACTATTAAATATTAATAATAAAAATATTATATGTCTTAGTTTGAATCAAATCAATGGCTATATATAGGACACACCAAAGGTGATTACTTTCTTATTATCCGGAGTTCTTTAAGATAAATTAATATTCATATATGTATATTTTTTATCAACCTTATTATGGGGAGTTCATTAAGATAAATGAATATTCATATATTTATTTGTGGTCTTAGAATAACCTTTTATCCATGTGGGACATATAGTGATTAATCTCGTGATCCTTGTAGCTTTCCATGGTTTTGGCTAGAAAATTGGTGATTTGATTGAGCTAAGGGGTTTCATTCAGTGCATGTCTCCTTGTTGATGTCATCCCACTTATGGATTTCGATAGGGGGCTTAAATGGTAAGTAAGAGGTTTTATTGTTGTTCATTATTAGTAATGTCAAAGACATGATAGTTGGGAAGGGGTGTCAACGTTGTGAAGAATGCCATCTCTTAGTTGTGATTTATTTGTATATTGTTCTTATTTAACTCATTGTCTTCTATTGGGGGTTCATGCCTTCTTCCTTGACTTTATCGTGGATGTTGTTGATGTGTGATTTCTTGTTTGCTACATTTATACCTAGTGGGTTGTCTCTGTGTCTTTTATCTTCCATGTGAGACATATAGTGATTAATCTTGTGATCCTTGTAGTTTTCCATGTTTTTGGCTATGAAGTTGGTGATTTGATTGAGCTAAGGGGTTTCATTTAGTGCATGTCTCCTTGTTGATGTCATCCTACCTATAGTTTTCGATAGGGGATTAAATGATAGGCAAGAGGTTTTACTGTTGTTCATTGTTAGTGGTGTCAGAGGCATAATAGTGGAAAATTGTGCCAATGCCATGGAGAATTCCATAACTTAGATGCGATTCATTTGTATGTGTTCTTATTCAACTCATTATCTTATATTGGGGGCTCATGCCTTCTTCCTTGACTATATCGTGAATGTTGTTGTTGTGTGATTTCTTGTCTTCTACATTTATACCTAGTGGGTTGTCTTTGTGTCTTTTATCTTCTATTTGGTTGTAGTGTTTGTTTCATTGATACCTAATTAGATTGAGGCTCAAGGTCTCATATGTTTTGTGTCTAGGTAAAAGGTTTTCGTATTGGTGGTGTAGGAGGTTTTCTTTGAGCTCATGTATTTTATCTTGGCTATCTCACCCCATTGGGTGGAGGATGTGGGTGTTGTAGTGTGTATAGAGGGCTATGTAGAACCCATGCTTTGGTTTATTGCCGAGCTTTGGTTGTGTAGAGAATTATGGAAAACCTATGTCTTGGTTTCCCATTGTGTCTACATATTGTGAAATATGCCTTAGGATTTGATGTAAACTATTTATATGGAGCTTGGTTGTGTAGAGGTTTGTGCAAAATTTTTATCCAGATCTAAATTCAATTCCTTGATTGATCAGCAAACCATTATGATGTAGATTTTGAATGCCTACAGTAGAATTTCTTTTTGGACAAAAATGTTTTTTTTGCTAGTGTGTGTTGTATTAAGGTCTGACTTTGTGTAAGCTTGAGGTTTGGTTCAACCAATGTTGTGTAACTTTGGAGCTTGGGTATATAGAGGGCTCTGCAAAATATATGCCTTGTTTTATCATTGAGTGTTGGATGTGTATATATCTCTAGCCAATGTACATCTTGGTTTCCATTGTGTCTACGTGTTGTGAACTATGCCTTAGGATCCAATGTAAACTATTGCTTTGTATCTTGGTTGTGTGGAGGTCTCTTCAAAATGGTTATCTGTATATATATTCAAATTCTTGTTTGAGTCAACAAATCATTATAATACATATTTTGAATTACTATAATTATCTTTTGAAAAAATGGATTTTTATAGTATAGGTATTTATTTCAAGAATTTTGTGAGCGAAAAATCCTTTGTTCCAACTAGGCTGTGAGCTAAAAAACAAACAAAGATTAGTAGTGAGACTAGCACAAGAGTATTCTAAAAAAAAAAAATAGAAAACATACAAGCATTCATTTTACAAGATTAATCACAAGAATGTCATTAAAACACAAAGAGTGGAGGGAAGCATCAATACTCAATATATATTAGTCCAATGTAAAAGTGTGGAATATGTAATATCACCTAGTAAGGGTTGTTTGAGCAAGTGGTAGCAAACACTCTCTTTGGGATGGATATTTTTCCTTCTTGAATGCTCTCTCTAACAATAGTGAATGAAGAGCACTTCTCTCCTTGAGGAAGCAAGCATGAGGGAAATGAATGTTAGACATGAAAAAGTGATATTTATGATCTCCAAGCTCATTTCACCATCTTAGTTTTCAAATCTTATTCATCTTTAATGCTACCCATATGATTTCATTTATAAGAAAATAATGAGCTCCAATGAATAACAGGTTCAAATGTGAATGCTTCTCATTTGAAAGAATGATCCTATTGCTTAATGGGGATATTTAGGAACCCAAGTTAATCTTCATTTATGATTTACAAGATTAGTATTATCTTTGACTCCCTCATAAAGCTACCTGAACCAAGCTTATGAGCCTTTAATGCAACCAAAAAGGTTGGGTTTCAAATACTTATAGGAATTACATGGGTATTGAAAGATAACCTATGCGATACTATGGGTATCGAAGGATAACTCATGAAACACTATGGGTGAAACATAATGATAACTGTGCAATTGACAAAAAAGGGTTTTATTTAGCTACATGGGGTGAGTAAAGTAACCATGAGGTAGTAATGTTATACTGCTTTTGCCAAATGATGATGCTTTTGCATATTTGGCCGACATGTTGCTTTTGAGAAAAATTAAGGTGATAATAGTTATAACATAATGTGTGAGTTTAGGAGAACTCATTTAACCAAAAGAGATCATTATTTCTTTGTTAGGTGCTTGTGTATTCACTTTGTAGAGAGAGATCTTAGTCAAAATGGAAGGACTTCCTATGGAGGAGTGTTGAAGGCCACATGAAAAACAATCAAAACTTATTATGGATTTGATATCTTTATACAAATGAGGCATAGATGTCCCAAGCTCATAAAGTTTACCAAAGTACATAAAATAGATGAAATGGGAATTTGGGGATTGATTAAAAAACACTACGATTTGTTTATATAAATATAGCTTCAAACATTAAGAAATGATATTGATAACTTAAGATCCCTGTATGGAAACATTGTCTTCCTCAAGGGTGAAATTTATAGTAAAGTATTTCTCATTGAGAGGCCACCCATAACTTGTAGGGAATCTCATGAATAGAGGCTTGGATAGTCATACACGCCCAAAGGTTTTTTACTGGAACTGGGAAATTATAATTTGTAACCGTCATACTGCATAATCTCCCCAAATGCGACAATGAGTTCATGTAAAACATAAGGTACCCTACTAAATTGTAGAGCAATGAGGACTCTCTTTACTCGGTCGAGGGTCAACCATTGGTAATGATGAGCTCTAACCAAGGTAGATGAAATATGCTCTAAATACTCCCAACAAAAAATGAATTTGATGGGAGTGAGTAACATAAAACAAAGGAAGAGGGGTCCTTTTGAATCATAAGGATCAACAACTAACCAATTATAATAGATTAGGAATTTTAAGTATAAACAACCTTTGGCCAATTAGTGTGAGACTCATTAATTATTTTGGTTAGAATATAAACAATGGTTGGGATATTTAACAATAAGGCCCAATCTGACATAACATAGCCTACAAATGAATTATAAAAAAGATACTTAAGGACAGTGGGTATTGGGGACTATTTCATGATTACAAATGTGTGAACTAGGTGAATTTGAATACAAGTATTTCTTGTGGGGGAATACAACTTAGTTGAACCAAAGTGTATGATAATGGGATATGGGAGGTGTTGTATGGTTGGAATGAATGTGCTCATGGGAAACACAATGCATATGTTCTAATCAAAGGTGATAAGGATTGATGCCAAGTAAATAGATTAAGCTAGGCTTAAATAATGGTATGAATATTGATGTTACCCTAATTTTGTTTACTTGAATTTTTCGTATTTTTTTATGAATGAATAAAAGACTATGATAGGTTACAAATAAGGAGAAAAATGCCCCAATATAATTGTGAAAAAATGAATCTATTGTGTATGGTGAGAGTGATGGAAATGAAAAGGGGTAGGCCTCCTTGGTCGATTGATGAAGTGAAATGTAGGTGTCTATGGGCCATGGATGAGACAGGAGGCCAATGGGATGTGGCAAAGCCGATAACAAAATTTTGAAAAAAAGGGATTTTGGTGGTATGGGTCAACATAATGTTGAGTAGGAATAAAAAAGATTTTTTTCTCATATATACAAACTATACATATTCCTAATCCTAGGGCGGAAATGAAACATAGGTGTCATAAGTCATGGGGTATAGTACAAATACGACTCATGGAGGTGGAACGATACTACTTGACAAGTTATTTGATACAACTAAAATGGATTAGGCTACTTGTCATGGTAGGTTGGAACCTATGGTAAATTCAAAGGGTGACAAAGACTACATATAACAAAGGGATAACTTATACCTAAATTCTAGTCAAAGATTATACTTGATGATGAGCCACCAGTGGTGTGTGAAAATTAACACCTTTGGTAGTATTATGCACACATTCAAAAATAGCTCATAGTGTAAGAGTGTTCAATAACTAAACCCAAAAATCAAGATACTAAATAATGGTCCTTCTGTAATGTGGTGAAGAATTTGAATATGATCATAAGGGAAAATTGAGTTCCCAAAGGGAGCGACTCTTTGATGAGGGATAGAAAACCAATATTACCCTAATAAGGTGCTCCCTAGAGGAGGCCAAGGAACAAAGAGTTCCCAATGATGACATTATCTGAAGGAGGCTAGGAAACAAAGGGTTCCCAAGGATGGCACTCCCTAAAGGAGACTAAGGAATGAATGGTTTTGATGCAGGAGCATTGGCTTAGAAAGTGAAGTGATCCATGGCATCACAGAGTCAATCAATTTTCTAAGGAGACCTAGGGTCTCATGCATGTAATTTGCTTTATTTTATGAAAAGTTGAATAATTATAGATAAGGATAATCGATCCTTCATTAGAGGAAATTTCAACTCAAAATGGGCCTCCTAAGAAAAATAATAAAATAATAGTTAAAATAATAAATAATATTTATTAATTTTGGAGGAAGAAAAGAAAAAAACTACTTTTTTGTTCATATTTTCAACATATCTCCCTGTGATTTTATTCAAATTTCGATCGGGAGAGCTCGTTGGATGCAAAATTAAATTTTTCATCCAATGAGTACCCACTTGGCATACCTTTGATGGACCTTGCTACCCCCAAAAAAATACCTGAAAAAATGTGATGATGACATCATCATCATGTTTTTTCAGGTATTTCTTGTTTTTGGGGTAGCGGGGTCTATAAAAGGTATGCTGAGTGGGTACTCGTTGGATGCGGAATTTAATTTTTCATCTAGGGATCTCTCCCGATAGAAATTTGAGTAAAAACACAAGGAGATAAATCGAAAATACGAACAAAAAAAGTAGTTTTTTTATGAAACCTATCCCCAAATTTATATTAAAAAATTGTTTAAGACCTATACGGTATTTCAAATTTAAAGCAATTTCATTAGCTAACACATAATGACATGGAATTTGAATTATGGTTAAAAGGCCCATTTTGAGTTGAAATTTCCTCTAATGTCGATGTGTAACAGATAGGGTTAGGTCCATTGAGATATTCAAGCAGTTTGTTAGTGAGTCATAGGAGTTAGTTGAGTTAATTAAGGATATTGTTCCTTCATTGTAGCATTTGAAAAAATGAACTGCACTTGTATTTAACTAAAATTCGAATCATTTAGTTAGGGGGAGAGGTAGCTCATTTGAGCTTTGGTTAGCTTAAAGAATCTTTTGTGAACTCACAAAATTTGAATGTAATGTAAAGGATTAGTGGTTAGGTCAAAGGAGGAAACTCAGATTTGGGATTCTGGAGCATACACAGATCCTGATTGTTTCTGTTTATATTGATCTACCTTGTTGCATTCAAGTTCAAACAATGGTTTCTTTGTGAATAAATTGGTCGAATTTCTGTATTTTGGGTATACAGAGTTAATTTCTTATTGATACACAAAATTAGACTTATCATATGTTACATTGTGTATAGGTTAATTGCTAATTTGAGTTCATTGATTGAAATTGAAAGCAATTCATTGTTTGAATATCTCTTTTGAGCATATTGATCAAATTGCTTATTGAACAAGGGAAATCTGTCGATACCTTGTCAAGAATTGTAGAAAATTCAATGTTTAAAATGCGCAGAGGTCGAATAGAAGCTCTATACACAGTAATCAACGGATGCTAAGCGTTGAGTAGATTGGTCGATGATGTAGAAAGGAGGGTTAACGAGTTTACAAGATCGAGGGTTAAGATCCAGTACAAATGGATCAACAGAAATAACATCATATTGCACCAGAATTAAGAACCTTGGCAGTACGATGAGACTGCTAGTGATCTGGAGGTATTGGGACATGCTAGGCCTTCGACTGGATATCACAGTCAAGCTAAAGGTGTTGGAGACATTTACCACCTTACACACTCATTTTGGTCAATTTGGCCTAGTTAAACCACTATCCTAAGGTTTCGATCAAGCTTTCGTGATTGACTATGCTGGGTGTGGTGAAAGCCTAAAATGTGCAGGATGTCTCACCTTACGATGCTTCTTTTGTTGTGATTTTCAGGTTTTTAACAGGTTAAAGCATTCGCTCTAGCAGTTTCAGATTGCTTCTTCCATAGAACTTTTGACTCCGTTCAATTTCCACTCACGGAAAGGAGACATGGATATCCAACTACGTGCCATAGGACTCTATAGGGTCACTATGGACACTGAAGAAGAGCCTCCTTCTGTGACAAACAAAGCTAGATTCTTGAACAAGAAAGATGAAGCATTTGGATTCATGTGCCTCTCTGTTTCCTGGGATCTTCTTTTCCATCTTTCGGGATTGAAGACTCCAAATGAAATTTGGGACAAATTGGAAACCCTGTATGGAAAGCAGGATGATTTGAGAGTATACCAGCTTAAGAATGAGTTGATGTCTCTCCATCCTTCCAATTTCGAGACCTTGAATGACTTTTTCACAAAGTTCAAGCACATTGTCTTACTGTTGAATCAATGTAAAGTGGAGGAGCAAGATGATCAGCTCATCCTTGCCATACTCTCCAAACTTGGAGATAATTATTTAGTTTTTGTCTCTACATTCCGTGCGGGGAAGCTCACAACCCCTGGATGGAATATGCCTGCACTCAGTGCCTTCATTGAGTCCCTAACAAGTGAACATGATAAGCTTGTCCATATGGGGATCATTAGATCCTCTCGTTATCAAGCCCTCCATGTCTCAGGGCCCACAGATCTGAAGGGTAAAGGAAAGCAGCAGAAGAACCCAAAAAATAAATTTGAAGCTCCTAAGCCTAAAGTTGAAAACTAGTAGCATGATGAGTCTTCCAACTCAAAGAAGAACAAAGGAAAAGGGCATCATGGAAAGGAAAAAGTCAAGTGTTCATACTGCAGGAAAGGATTCCACCTTGCACATGCCTGCATGAAGAAGAAACTTGATGAAGCTACCTCTCTCCTTAAGAGAAATCACATCAATCTTTCAGAAATATTTCAGAGGAGAGATCAGTAAGATCGGGAACCATAGCATGAAAGAGGTGATGCCCTCATGGCAAGCACTTTGAATTCCAAAGCAATATTGATAGATTCTGGAGCTTCGAACCACATGATGGCTAAAAGAGACTCCTTCTCATCTTTGGAGTCTAGAAAATCCATCCCCATCCATATGGGAGATGACTCCACCATCATTTCAGAAGGACAAGGGGGTGAATCTGCGGACCTGGGTAACACTTTTTGGCAAGCGCATTTCGGCAAAAACAGAAAAACGCACCTCGATCGAGGGCTTGTTAAACCCTCGACCGAGGTATTAATATCTCGACCGAGGTTTTATCAAGTCCTCTACTGAGGTTTTGTTCAGCCCTCGACCTAGGTATTTCTTAACCCTCGGTCGAGGTATTAAAACCTCGACCGAGGGTTAATAAATACCTCAGTCGAGGTATTAAATCGGTCGAGGTATGGAACTCGGTTGAGGTACATACCTCTATCGAGGTGCCTGTGTTGAAAAAATTATAAAAAGAGGCCACGAGGGCCGCGACCGTTTTTTTCAAAATTTCACTGTTACACCCTCGACCGAGAAACGACGGAACATTGGCGTAAGGATTGGCACCCCGAAGCAACCCAAGCACCCCGAAGCAACCCAACCTCGTCACGATGGTGTCGGAGCCAAGAGGTAACAGTTTAAATAATTGTTTTTCAATTTAAATGGAATTAAAATTTTTTTTTTTATAAATTTATAAAATTTGTTTTAAAATTTGGTAAATGTATGTTTTTATAATTTCCATGTTTAAAATGTGTACCGGCAAGCAGAAATGCTGCCGGATTTTTGAAAATTTGTAGTTATATTGAATTTTTTTGTTAATTTGTTATATATATATAAATTATGTCAACCGGTAGCATTTATGCTACCGGTTTAAATTTGAAATGTGTCCCGGGCAAGCCGAAATGCTGCCCGATTTTTTTCAATCCTCCATGAATTCATGGAGGATTGAAAAAAATCCATAAAACACCAACTAAACAAACC
>LPNX010201797.1:2077-16509 GCA_001517045.1 Pseudotsuga menziesii
TCATTTGGTACTTCTGAAGTGAGCACCATCATGTTCACCCTTTCTGTGCCCTATTTCAAAAAAGCTCCAGGTGTGTCAAATTCTCATCTCTTTGTGAAGGCGACTCAACCAATAAAATGAGCGTGCCGAATTGAACTTCCCCGCACACCCATCTGACCAAATCCAGTGTTTTGTAAATGACACCCCATTGTTTTTGAATGAATCATAAATTAACCCAAAGCAGTGTTGAACAACCAATGTGTCATGCTCACGATCATCACTGACATAAAAATGATATTCCTTGACCACATCGCGTGACTGAGGAGTGCTATCCCTACCATCAATGCTTGCCTAAGCATGTCTATACAATACATGTACAAAGATGGACACCTGGTAAAAGTGATAATACTCAATTTGTATCAAGGATGATTTTAGGGAACCATACTTATTTAAAAGTGTATAAATGTTGGTGAATCTTCCCAATTCTTAAAACACCAACTATAAAATGTTTGACGACATTTTTCAAAAAATATTTTAATTTCCAAGTATTTTATATCGTTTATATATTAATTTGGAGGATTTTAGGGTGAAAAAAGTTTACCCCATTGAAATTGGGCGAAACAGGGCTTCAAAAAATGCAAAATGGCGAATCTTTTTTGGAGATAACCCCCTAAAAATAGCCCATGGGCTAAATTTCACCCCTAAAATTATCCATGCTTTGTATCTCTCTCTGAGGAACAAATGTGTAATTCTCGGCAAAGTCTACCACCAATAGGATTGTGCCTGACTCAAAAACCTCACGAAAATGCTTAAATTCTAAAGCTTTCCAACTAGACCTATGGGAGTGTTTAATGTGTTTGTAAATTTGACTTTGAAACTTGTCCATGAAGTCTAAAATAGGAATATCATCCTCGAGCAAGTCATTCCTCTTAGATGGAACATGTGAAGAAGATGATGGATTCATGGATACATACTCATATCTCTTCCACTTAACTGTGATACCTGACAATTCGGGGTATGTTGGATCGATAGGAAACTTCCCATGGAACAATGCCAAATCACCGCATTCATGGAATCTTCTCCCACCTACACACCTTTTACTGAAAAACACATTTTCAGGATTCCTATTGCATAGTATCATAGAAATAAAATCCCGCACTATGTGAGGAACTAGTTCACCATCCCAATGTTTTTTGCAAAAATCCACAAATGTGTCGTAGTATAACTAGAATTCAACATGGTATCGACAACAACAAGTGTCCCGAATCGTATTCGGCCTAATATACCACGGTTTCAACTTTTTGAACATGGTAAATGAGATCTAGACATCGGGATTTGATTCTTTGAATTCCTCAAACAAAGCAACTCCTGTCATCTCCATAACATGCTTGCAATGCTCCTAATAAATTCCTCTTCCAGAACATTGTCGCAGGACATGTTTTCGATATGGTATAGCACGAGAATGGTTGTCCCAATACTCTATCATATTCTCTCTGATGCCCTCTTCCATCCTATCTTTATATGCTTCTCTGCATATAAGATCCCAACAAGCAACTTCATCGTTTCCATCTATATTTACCCTAAATTTAGTGTATTTGTGCAGTGTTTTTCTTGAAATGTGGAGTTTGACATTGTTGCAACCATTTGATTTCTTGAGGTGCTTCATGCCACAATAGTAGTTGTAATTTCCCTACGAGCAGTGTTGATATCAGTTTTTCTTGACTTTCCAAATGCACATAGTGCATTTGTTACATTTTTTGTTACATTCTGACATGCATTTTTATTTTTAACATCCTTAAAACCCCACAACTTTGTGGCACGTTTCAATTTTTTGTGTTTTATCAATCCATGTAGGATTTGAGCTTGTGTAATCACTGATTGTTGTTCGAAGTACAACTTGATTATGTTACTAACATGCTCTCTGATTGTCTGATCATGGGTCAGGTTCATGGGTCAGGTTCCTGAACTCTTCTTGAGTGGCATCATCCAACCCTCTTAAACAATTAGTTGCCATTCCAACGTCATTGAAGCTCCCAGTTACTCTTGAGAAATTAAAGATTGCACGATCTCGTGATGGCTGGCCAGGATCTAGCAATAAACAAATACAAACTCAAAAATAAATTTACAAGCTCAAGAATAAATACAAATAAATGCAAGCTCAATAATAACATTTTATCTTACTTATCATATTGCCATTGTTAGTTAAGAAATTAGAAAATAAATTATACAAGCTTGAATAACATTTTATTTTAAGTTTATCATATTGCCATTGTTTGTTAACAAATTAACAAATAAATGAAAACAATGGCGGTTGTAGTAGTAACTAGAGATGAATACGGACCCCGGTTTAAATCAGATTCCTAATGGTTAAAAGGTAGTCACTTTGCCACCAAGGTTGTCTCAGGCTTTAGTATTGGGGCAGAACCCCTCACTTCATGGCGTAGGTAAAACTACTAACCGTTTGGTCACAAATGACAGCTCTTTAGTTTTTTTCACAGGTGGGAATCTAGTCAATCTGGTAGGGGTCGTTTCCCTTTTCGCTTGGTAGGTCCTCTCACTGGCCAGCTACTTCGGGGTTCTTGTGGCATTCCTCATAATTAGTTTTAGGGAAAATCCCAAGTACTTCCCACAGTTATTGCGAATGAGACTTGTGTCCCAATATGGATGTTATTAAGTAAATTAGGTTATTAAGTATGATTCCTAGTCATTTGTACAAGATTGCAATGTAATGTAATTGTAATTGTAAAATTGTAATGTAATCGTAATTGTAATGTGATTGTAATTGTAATTGTAATGTAATTATCATCATTATCATTTACTAGAATACAATTGTGTTCAAGTTTATAATAATACCCTTGATTCACTTGGTTGATGTTATAGTCTCATAGGTCTATTTGGTTTCAACTAGGATGTAGAAATATTATCAGTTTATACAATTAGAATTATTTTTTCTTTTATATTTTTCAAAATGCACCCAAGATCTACTTTGAGAGTTAAAGTCTTCGAGTATGCCTTCCTTACAAAAACAAACAATGAACATATTGTATGTGGCAGAATGAGGGCATATATTATTGTTGAAGACTTCATAGAAGGGATTCCTAGTGCCATACAAATTTTTTTCCATATACATAAACCATTTGCTTATATAAATTAGGCCAAATATGCCCCAAGCAAACCCACACCAACTCAAAATAGTGTTCTAATTTTTTTCTTACTTTACCTTGTAGGTCTGAATAAATGGTGACCTCTTATATTTTAATCTGTCCTATTTTTAAATGCTTACCGTAGATACAGAATTTCATAATTAATAAAGTGTCCATATTGAATTCTCCTTTGTTATATTTCCTTCCTCTTCTTATTGTCTCCTTGATATAAAGCATGCAGTTTTCAAAAGAATGACCTTAGGAATTAGTCCTATGCATTGAACATGAAGGAAGGAGAATATGTTACTAAATTTATGATGCACATTCAAGACATGGAAGGATAAATTAATTGTTATTAGACTCAATATAGAGGAAAATTACATTTTCGGACTAATGATCAACATATTGACAAGTGTTTCAGTCTTCTTCTACTAGAGTTAATATGTTACATAAGGAAATTGATTTTTGTTTAGATTAACTACGCAATATCTTATTGACATGGTATATGCGTTTATTTGAGAACATTGTTAAATCATCCATGCATATTAATGTGCTTCTATGAGATTGTATTATGAAGTAGAATCCAATAGAGTGTCAACCTTGGTCTTCATGATATGGATGTTGATATGGAAGTGCTGTGTCATCTCCTTATCTTCCTTATGATGAAGGCTACTTAGATTCACCTCCTTCTGCACTAGAGTACAACAAATACTCGTATATTCATGTCTAATATTATATCTACTTCTTTGCTTGAATATGTTATGTAATGTAATTTGTAAAATTGTAATTTGAACACTATGAAAATGTTCATACACATGTGAATATGAATTTAAAATTGTACACGTTTAAAATTAAAATTGCAATTGTTTAATGTAATTAGAGATCATCATTATTATTTAATGTAACATGCAAAATTGTAATTTGAACACTATGAAAATGTTCATATACATGAATATGAAATTAAATCAATATTAAAATTGTAATGTAATTGTAAAATTGTAATGTAATGTAATGATGTAATTATTGTAATGTAATGTAATTGTAAATCTAATGTAATAATGTAATGATTGTAATTTAATGTAATTGTAATTATAATGTGATCTTGTAATTGTAATTGTAATGTAATTATCCTCATTATCATAGTGTAATGTAGAATTGTAATTTGAACACTATGAAAATGTTCATATACATGAATATGAAATTAAAATTGAATATTAAAATCAATGATGACCAGTGCAATCAACTCCCATTGAGAACAATATTTGTAATTGTTTACGTAAAAATTATATATATGTGAGTCTATATTATGCAATATGAAATTATATGAATATGTAAATTTACTAAATTATACAATTTAATTACAATTATAAATACATATATATTGATAAATGCATTTTTCCATACTTGTAAATGGTTCCCCCTCTTCCTTCTTTCCATCCTCTCACGGTATCAGACAGGACTGTCCGTTGTCTCCTCTTTTGTTCATATTGGTTATAGAAGGCCTCAGCCTCTTGATTGCGGAAGCCAGAAGAGCTGGTAAAATTAAAGGCATCAAGATCTCAACACTCCTCTTTCTCACGCATCTACTCTTTGTAGATGATGTACTTATTTTCGGCATGGGATCTTATGATGAATGGCTGGCTTTTAAAGAAATACTAGACATATTCTGTGATGCTTCTGGCATGTGTATAAATTCCAACAAATCCTGTTTCCTGCACAATGATTTGAATGTGGTCCTTCTTAGATCCATTTCTAGTATATTGCCTTATAAATTTGATCATCTTGATAACGGATTTGTTTATCTTGGATATTTCCTTAAACCCTCGGGCTACATGATAAAGGACTGGCATTGGCTGGTTAAAAAATTTGAAAAAAGGATTTCTCATTGGAAAAACAGGTTTCTGTCATTAGGGGGTCGCCTGGTGCTTATCAGATTGGTTCTTACAGGTATACCTGTGTATTGGCTGTCCCTTGTGCCCATACATGTTTCCATCTTGGATAAACTCTGCAAACTCATTTTTCTCATTTCTCTGGGGCAATAATTCAAATCATAAAAAGTTTCACCTCGCTGACTGGCAACTTCTGGCTCGTCCGACTACCCTTGGAGGATGGGGGATTAAACATTTACCCAGCTTTATTCTATCTCTCAGAATGAAATGTTTTTGGCTGGCCATAAACAGTAAGGGCATTTGGCATCATCTCATCTGGGTGAAATATCTGAAAAATAGGCCTTTTTCTTCACGGCTTAGGGAAAAAAATTTTAAATTCTGGAATCCATCGTTAATCTGGAATGGTTTTATAAAAGCCCTTCCGTGGATTGGAAAAGGGCTAATCTGGCTTGCAGGGGATGGGAACTCCATACGTATTGGGGCTGATCCGATTATGGGTATGGACTCTACTTTCATTCTTCCAAAAGCGTTGAGAGAGTATTTAGAGGACTATGGAATTAGCTATCTGTCAGATGCCTGGAATTATACCACCTCGGGATCAGGATTTTGGTTTTCAGCTGAGGATTTAGATTTGACAAGTGACTGGAAATTGTCTCGGGAAAATTACATCAGGGGTTTGGAATATGGTAGAATCTGTCTAAATAACCAGCATGATTCTCTGCTTTGGTCTTTTAACAAATATGTGGGGCCTTTATCAGCTTCAATTGGTTATGATAGCATTTTACAAGCCAAAGAATATGAACAACAAGATCTTGTCCTAAATCTCCTTTGGTCTCTGCACGTTCCCTTGAATATTATCTGTTTTATTTGGCTCTTATCATGTGATCGTATTTTAACCTGGAACCATCTGCAGCATAAGGGTTTCCATGTTACAGGCAGATGTAGTCTATGTAAAATGAATTCCGAAGATGTTCCCCATCTCTTTCTGACATGTCCATTTAGTACTGCTGTTATTGCTCATTTTTCTGCTAAGTTTAATTTTTCCTGGACAAATTGCAGTTCGGTCTCTTCCTTCTTGGCTCTTTGGTTTAACTCTCCTCATCGATCTGCCTCTTATAGATATCTGCCACTTTTCATTTTTTGGGGCATTTGGCTTTTTCGAAATTAGTGTCTGTTCAAGGATAAGTTTCCTGTCTTTCTTTCCCTCATTTCCAGAATCGATCATTTCCTCATCACATACCCTGCTCCTGTTAAAGCTCAAAAGATTCGAGTCATTGGATCTAAGCCTGGCTTGGCCTTCCCTTGTGGATTTTTTGACGGTGCTTCAGCTAGTAACATTGGAGGTTCTGGTTTCATGATATATTTAAATGAGACTCATTATTTCAGTTTTACTATGGGCTGCGGGCGTAGTACCAATACTATAGCGGAACTGCTGGCTCTTTGGGCCACTCTCAGAGTTTGTTTGCTGATGGGCTTACCCATCAAATTTATCTATGGAGATTCTTCGGTTATCATATCTTGGCTCAATGGCTATTCTACACTTGATGTCCTAGCACTGATGCACTGGTGTGGAGATATTAAAAAAATGCTTCTTTCTGCCTCGCATGTGATCTTCAAGCACATTTATCGTGAGCATAACACGTTGGCAGATGGTCTCTCGAAGGAGGCCATAAATTTAGATATGGGCCATGGCAGTTTTACTGAATCTCTGGATGGGTTGGTCATCAATGATGGCCATTTTGAACTATATTAGACTTGCTATTCATTTTATCAGCCATTTGATTTCTGCAGTGATTGTTTTTTACCTCTTGTGATGTTTCGGGAGACCTCCTTGCCAGCTTGTTTTGCTCTTGATAGTATGCACTTGATGATCACTCTCGATATTATATCATTGATTTCTGACCTGAGTATACTCAAGAATGATGAGAAAAGTCTGCGACGATCAGACTTTAGTTCTATTGTCCATGTTTTGATGTACTCTGTCATGTTTTATGTTCTTCAGACTTTCCTATGTGTATTGTTGTTTTTGAACAGTTTATCATACTACACAGGGATGGTGATCTAAAAGATGTCTTTTGATTCTTTTTTGAATAACAAAGGCTGGTATTTTTTCCTCTGAAAAAAAAAAACTTTATGAATTAATTACAAAATTATAATAAACTCTAAACTTGATTTGTAACATGTACATGTATCTATATAAAAATTATGAACTAGAGTTCACTATGAAATTAAATATATGAGTATGCAATTTATAAAATTATATGAATATGAAATTATACAATTTACATACAATTATGAATACATATATATGAATTCAAACATG
Organism: Pseudotsuga menziesii; assembly: GCA_001517045.1. Lineage (NCBI taxonomy): Eukaryota > Viridiplantae > Streptophyta > Pinopsida > Pinales > Pinaceae > Pseudotsuga > Pseudotsuga menziesii. The sequence continues at coordinate 9,412 of LPNX010201797.1, forward strand.
CACATACAATTTATATAAGTTTATGAATTATTTACAAAATTATATTTACATTCTAAACAATTTAACACACATCTATATATATAAATTATGAACTAGAACACTATGAAATTAAATATATTGTGCAATATGAAATTATATGAAAATATGAATGAAATTATATGAACTATATCACTAGGAAAAAAAAAATATAGTTATGAATATGAAATTGCATAACTTTTAAATTAAGTACCAATATTGTTAGCAATGGCATTTGATTCTCCTATCATAGCTTGATTTGCAACTTCTTCTCCTCTAAATATTGCTCTTTTTTTCCTCTTTTTTTCTCTATATTTATCTCTTATTTCTTCGGTATTGATTTGATTCCTACTAGATATTTTACTTCGACACTTTTTATGTAATGTCCCTTTTTGGAATATTTTTAAATGACCAATTTTTTCACTTTTTCCTCAATTTTGGCCTTAACTAGTTTTGATGTCTAGACCTCCAAATTGACCCAAATGATTCCAAATTTTCTATGAAGGTACATGAATGATAATATAAATTAAATATGATGTTAGTGTATGTTTTTTGACCTCCCAATTACTTCTGAAAACTTGTTTAATGTTTTTTTCAAAGTAGGAGTCTTTATTAGCGAATTGGGGCTCCAATTCCCCCTGGGTAATTGCCGAAAATGGATTCACAAATAATCCCAAAGTCACTTGAATTCCTGAACAGAGGCTGGGTATGTGTAAGGGACCTTTTAAAATTATCATATGCATCATGGTTCAGTTTATATAGGTTGTTATGACTCTTTCCAAAACAACTCCCAAGTCACAATTTCGACCCTTGGGGAAAATGCACCAAATCTTTTCCCAATGCAATAAAAATGAGTAAAATGGATTCCAATGCTTAAGTAATGAACATGAGACTTGAAATACACATTAATTTCAGTCCATACATCATAAATTTATCAGATATACATTCCTCCATTTGAAATAATAAGCATTACCATGGCATATATCAAAATGGAGTGGAAATGGTCATTGTTTGCTCATTAAAATTCATTTTGACATACAAATATTGGGAATTTCGACTTGAAAATTTATGAGAATGAAGAACAAAGAATATTTAATTGATTACAATCATAAATGAACAATTAAAGGCTCTCCCAATTCGAAATCATCAGCATTACAATGGTTCACAACAAGATAGTGGGGAAATGACACTATTTCTTCATTGTTCAACATTTTTACATTAATTATTTTGTGTATTTAAAACTGAGAGTAATATGAACATGAAATACAAATAATATAAATCATAACACAATATAATTGGCATTATAATATTCCCCAAAGAGATCAATAGCTCACTCAAAGCGCAATCCCTCCATTGGCATGAATATGGTGTGAAAACTGGAAATAGTGAGAGATAGTGCTGCAATAGAAGAATAAAAATTATTTCCTGTAGATTACACCTGAAAATAACAATCCATGAAATACCTGAGTGTCCTTTCCAAACGCCAACTAGGATGGGAATCTTTCACACTCGAAATTGGCTTAAGCAAGAAAACTAGTCATCCACTGGCTCTCACAATTCACAAATGACAATTTCAGAAATGAGAAAAATCTTATTCTCATGGATGATCCTTGTATTTTATAAACATTATTATTCTTCTAAGGTTCCAATCCATCCATAAACCAAAGCCAAGCCGAATTGGTGTGGCTGCTCATGCTATGCCATGTGGCCTCTCTCTTCACCTTCCCTATTCTCCCAAATTTGAGTAGGATCCTCTTGGCCCTCTCCAACTCCCAAATTCGACCTCTAATATGATCTATTCAGTCCTGACATGTCAGTATGTCATCCTTCATATCTGACTCATTCATAACTGTCATAGAATCTCCATCATTGGTGTCATAGATGTCATAAATGTAAGGGGAATCTAGCCAAGTGTCCATGAAACTCCCATTTGGCTCTTCCTCTCCTATGTAAGTTATAATTCAACCCAAATTCGACCTATGAAGTATATGGACAAGTATATTAAACTTATAATCCATCCAAAACATTAGGCTTCCAATATATTCGAATTTGCAAGAGAAAGATACCATTTAACATAGGAATTCTAGCTAGTGTGGGCCCCATAGTCTCCATGTGTCTTCATGCTCCATTGCCACTTCCATTTTCTCTTGTATTTATTTAATAAGCTACATTATTAAATATTTATCCCCTTCTAATTTCTAAACATCATTTATTATCCCCCTTATTCCAAATCTCAAAGCTTCCACCCCCAACCTAGGAAACTAGTGATTTTCCTCCGTGGCAATTATTTGAATTTTAGCATCCATTTGACAACTTTCATGAATATGGAAAATGTGATTTGGAAATTGTGACCCAATGCAAAATTTGGGACATTACNGTGTGGCAATTATTTGAATTTTAGCATCCATTTGACAACTTTCATGAATATGGAAAATGTGATTTGGAAATTGTGACCCAATGCAAAATTTGGGACATTACATTTTGCTTCCCATTGTGATGAAGATCAATAATCCAAATTCACACCTAAAACAATATGTAAACACAATACACAATACACAATGCTAAATTTGCATTAAAACACAAGCATTGTTTCAAATTGGTTTACCAATTGTGAATGATAAAATAAGTAAGATGTTTATGTATTATGTTTATATAGAATTTATTTAGGAACTCGGGTGGGAAATGGTGTTAGGAAGGTAGCTAAAATGACATTAATGCCATCAATGCTTAACTTCATTCCTGGCCACTTTTGTAAGATTTTTTAACAAAGACTAGACTTTGATCAAGGTATTAGCTCGATTGAGATATTTATAATTTTCTCAATCGAGGGTTTAACAAACCCTCGATCAAGGGTTTAACAAACCCTCGATCAAGGGTTTAATAAACCCTCGATTGATCTTTGGTTAAAACCTCAAACGAGGTATTTTAAAACCTCAATGAGCTCTAGAGCTCAATCGAGGGCCTGAAAAATAGAAACTCATCCCTCTTATAGGAAAATCAATGTTTCTCTATGTCTTCTAGGGGTGTAAACGATGTCATTCATGGCACACAACTGAGTGGAGTTCATACTGATAGATTTATCACCGAATCCTCTATCCATTGAGGTATCATGCATGCGTTTTGACCTTCATATGGTTTTTTTTTAAATTAGTTCTAAAAATTATACTTAGAAAACATGACAACAACTTCAAAGCAGCTCAAAGAAAAATCTGCAGGGTAAAAATAACACATCCANCTTACAGGAAAATCAATGTTTCTCTGTGTCTTCTAGGGGTGTAAACGATGTCATTCATGGCACACAACTGAGTGGATTTCATACTGATAGATTTATCACCGAATCCTCTATCCATTGAGGTATCATGCATGCGTTTTGACCTTCATATGGTTTTTTTTTTAAATTAGTTCTAAAAATTATACTTAGAAAACATGACAACAACTTCAAAGCAGCTCAAAGAAAAATCTGCAGGGTAAAAATAACACATCCAAAAATTTCGAAAAAATACACATCCCACACATCAACGCGTCCTCTTCAAAAGAGTGTTTTCGGTTTTTCAATTTTTGAAAACAGTGCAAAAAAAGTTGGGATGGACACACATGTGTATAAAATGATGTTGAAATCAGATGTGGTCACTTTCGAAAAATAATAAATAATTGTATATTGCAAAATAAATTAACAAAAAAATATGCAGACCACAATACATTTTGTGTATATCATGCTCGTATATATATATATATATATATATTATTAATGTATGATTGAATTATTGGGGATGGATAGGAGCCACTTATTAACTTCTTCAAATTTTAAAGGTCACACAATTAATTAAATGCAAAATTTCATACATTAAATGACATCGGAATATTTTTTTTAAATTATTGTTGGGAAGGAAACATAATATTCTACAATATTATTTTTACTGCAAGTCAAAATTCACATGGAATATATCCGTTTCGAGGGCTTCTATCTAGCACATGAGTAAAAAATCAGGTTTTCATCGCCAAATTTGGCCAAAAAGTGTTTCCCACCTTCATGGAATCACCCCACAGTCCCAAGTATTAAATACACATTAACATAAATCCACATAATCATAAACTAATGCATCCAGTAAATTCATACACAAGAATCGCTTCCATTTATAACCAATATCAAATCGTTGTTCATTATATAAAACCCACAGCCTTAATTAAATAACATCACAATCACATTGCATAAAATCATTCAAGTTCCATCTAACTAATATGCACAGCCATCCCATAAAAATAACCAAGTAATAAAACCCTTAATTTAAACAAAGGTCACGACATCGAATACTGTGGGCATTCAAGCCCCAATTCGCATCCACATCAAAATTACAACTTGTTACATCAAACCATGAACAGAATGGAACCCTGGGGGTTTTGTATTACAATAAATTATGGCCACGCTTTACATACAGCATATACGGAATACATATTATAATAACCACAGTATTTTTAATAAACCATTACGGTACAGCTAAGTCGTAAGAATTAAGCTCTACCTCTGCACAGTAAGTCACAGCACTTACGGCCTCGACCAAAATTAAATAAACACACAGGCTAATAAATCAACGTAGTGAATCATTACATAAGAGGTCGTAAGACCCTCATTAAGCCATGCACAGCATTGGCCTAAGCCACAACTTGTAAAATAAAATACACAGTTTATATAAACAACAAAAGAGCATTGTCAACGTTTTCCCTTACAGCGACGAAGGCCATTGTGGATTATACCCCTGGCTCCTTCACAACCCATATTATTTTATAAACTAACGAAATCATAAACGGTAATGCAACCATATGGAGCTATTGCAGCCACCTTGGGGAGGCTCATGCCACTCACGGCAAGGCCTCAACCCAAACACCGTCAACGTTTACAGCTAAATATAAACACTTAACACACAGTCCATAAACGAAAGTGCATGCCACAAATAATCCACAGTAATAAACCAATAGTCCGGCATAAATTCAACACATACACAGTAACTACAATAACCATGGCCAAATTTCATAAACGCATTATATATATTGTTCACAGGGGCTGACATCGAAGCTCTGAGTCAGCCCATCCTCGCTTAACCTGTCACCTGCAAACACACCAACACAACAAGGATGAGAAGTATGGCAATGAAAGGAGCCACAAAACAAAAACAAATTGTAGTCATGAAGTCCAAATGAAGCTTACCTTCAATTCCCTCGAGGTTTCCTCCATTTTCCCCTGTGCAGAGCCAAGACCAAACCCCAAAAAACCAAGCGAAATAAAAAGTCCATCGTCAGCCAATCCCTAAGCTTGGGAGGCCACAAAAACCAAGGTGCATTAATGGCACTAGCCGGTATCCATTATCAAGGCCAAAACCCACTTTTCCATAGTTTGGGATCGTTGCAATAATTATAGCCTCCATCCACATGCAAGTCCTAAACCCCATTAACATATGGTTCAACCATATGGTATAATCACCAGCCCAATACTTAAACATAGGTCTTAAAATATTACAAGGTTTTGTTTAATACATATTCCATACATCGTATGCACCAACCCAAAGTCTTTACACCATGTGCCAGGTAGAACATAGGGCATGTAACATGTATACCATAGGCTTAAAGCCTTAATACAATGTGTTTTCCCTAAGCTTAATGCATAGTAAACATGGCATATGAAATATGCCATGATAATAATTAACCTTTATTAAAATCAAAGGTCTGGTTTTTAAGCCAAGTTTATAACTTGCACATAAAAACAAAGGTTATGTTAATGTTTTAATAACATAAACATAGAATGTAAATATACTAGGATATAAAATATGGAACATAAATATCTAATGAATTATAAGTAGGACATAGATAACTCATCTAGGTTAAATAATTAGTGGTGGTGGTAATTACCTTGCAAGCAATCTGGGTCTGTAATGAAGCATAGTAACGAACGGCCGGTGCATTAATGATCAACACATTCAGCACTCCTTAGAAGCAAGTCCCGTCGCAAAGTATGATCTGCATATGAAATAAAAGAGGTGTGTCAAAACCCCAAATTTTCACAAAAAATTTAAATTTTGAGATAACATAAAATGCTGAATATGCAGTTTACTAACAGCTAATGGTTAGCAGAAAATGAAAAAATATAACAATTAGTATTACACATTTTCAAATTATGTTAACTAAAGCAATTTCTTTATCGTAACGTAAATAAGGTTTACTTGCGTACTATTTTATTTCAGTTTACTAATGAGTCTTCTTTATGGCAAGTAGGTGGAATCTAAATTTGAATTATGGGCTTACTTAGCAATTATGCTAATGCAGACAGATTGCTGGTTCTTACAGGTTCGCAGGTATGATCGAACAATTAGACGTTTTAAAATCATAAAGTATCAAGAAGTGTTTCTGTTTGCAAAATAATATGCTAGTAAAATAAGATGATAATTTTCAAGCAACTTCAATGAGGTAAAGTAGTTTATCTTCTCCAGTTTTTCTTGTAAGCAGAGTTCAGATAAATGGGTCCTTTCTTTATCAAGCTTAGTGACACTAAAGATACCTACTGTGAACTCTAAACTTGTAATATTTGTCGTATATTCATTTCTATTTTAACATGCTTACCTTGCAATGTTACACTTATTCATACTATTTGTTTTTATACATGGAAGAGCTTCTATCAATACTGAGAGTAAAGATTCACAAAGGAAGATATGATTCGATTTCATTTTTAACTTGCTATTTATGGAAAATATCAACCTGTTGCTTGTAAGTACAAACCAGTTGCTCACTAACAGGTTATCAAGATTCACAAAGGAAGATATGATTCGATTTCATTTTTAACTTGCTATTTATGGAAAATATCAACCTGTTGCTTGTAAGTACAAACCAGTTGCTCACTAACAGGTTATCAGCTTCCTCATTAATGTCATACTGCATGTACTATTGTAATCACATACAATATCGTAGTCTTTACTAAAGTACCAAACTAATCGTTATTTACACTCTGTAGGAAAATTTACTGCCTGTAAAACTCCTTGATATTATAAGATTGATTATTGTAAAGGAAATATCTACATCGTTTCAGATGGAATACTG
>LPNX010201832.1:0-29167 GCA_001517045.1 Pseudotsuga menziesii
ATATAAAATATTATTTATGTAATTAACAAAAAAAACTTCTAAGTAGAAATTATTTAAAGTATACTTTATTTATTCTTTGTATATTATGAGTTTCTAACCTTAATTGAGTCATGATAAAACTTTAAGCATTAAAATGTGTATATTGAATTAGAAGTTTACAAATTACATCCAAAATTTTGTAAAAATATTATGAATATAAGTACAACATTAAAATAATAGTCAAATTATAATTTGCAAAATATATATATATATCATAAACCAATAAATTTATCTTCTTTAAATAAAACAAAATTAATTAGCATCACTACAAGCGAAAATTAGTTAACATTAATCAATAAATTTATCGTCTTCAAAGCATAAATTAACAAATTATTTAAAACACACTTCATTTGTATTATTCTTTATACAATATAGGTACTGTAAATATGTGCAGCTTGAATTACATCTAAAATCTTATAAAAATTACATAAATTGTATAAATATAGATACAACATTAAAATAAAAGTCAAATTATAATTTCTAATAAATTTAGATGAAATGAAAGTATGTATATTATTAGTCAATAATTTTTTCTTTAATTAAAAATAAATATAATTAATATTACAATAAAACAATACAAATGGAATGTTAGTTTGTGTTTTATAGATTTTAGTAAAACAATAGAATTAAAAAAAAAAACAAAGAAAATCTACTTAATAATTACTAAAATATTACATGAATTGATTTGTTTTATTTAAATAAAAAATCTGATTTAACATCATAATAAAACAATGTAAATGAAATGTACCATTGTTATATATTAAATATATAACAATGTAAAGTATATATTTTTTTGATTTATAAAATACATTTAAATAAAAAATTACTTTATATTCACTAAATCACACATTAAAATTATAAAAAACAAATTATACCTTTTAAATCATGTTATAATAAAATATATAAAAAAACACACATTTATCATTATATTACATAAATTAATTCATTTTATTTAAATAAAAGATATAATTTAATGTCATGAAAAAAACAACTATAAATGAAAAATATCTTATGTTTCATTAAATATGACATTATTAATATTTCTATGTAATGAAATATGTGTTTGTATTTTATTAAAAAATTATAGCATTTTGTTTTTGAATGTAATGTAATATTTGTGTTTTATTAAAATATATAACATATTATTTGTGTAATTAACAAAAATATTTAAGATATATTTCATTTATATTATTCTTTATACAATATGGATTTCCAATCTTATTTGAGTCATGGTAAAACTTTGAGCATTAAAATATGTTCATATTGAATTAAAAGTTTACAAATTACATAAATAATCTCAACAAAAAATATTATGGATATAAATACAACATTAAAATAGGAGTCAAATTATAATTTGTAATAAATTTAGATGAATTAAAAATATATATATTTAGAATTATCATTAATCCATAAATTTTTCTTCTTTAAATAAAAACAAAATTAGTTAACATTACAATTAAACAATACAAATAAAATGTTGGTTTTTGTTTTATATATTTTAGTAAAAAAATAGAATTATTAAAAACACTAAAACAATCTACTTAATAACTACTAAATTATAACTTATTATTATTAATCATATTATAATAAATTAAATAAAAAATATACACATTTATCATTATATTACATAAATTAATTTATTTTATTTAAATGAAAATAATAATTTAACATCATAACTATTGTGTTTAATTAAAGATATAACACATTTTATTTAGATAAAAATATACTTTAATGTCATAATAAACAACAATAAATAAATAAATATGATTATGTTACATTAAATATATAACATATTCTTTATATTTATACAGAATGAAATATGTTTTTTTTTATTGTAATGTAATATTTGTGTAATTAACAAAATAAACACTTCAAAATAGAAATTAGCAAATTATTTAAGGTACACTTAGTTTATATTATTTATTATAGTAAAACTTTAAGAGTTAAAATATGTGCCACTTGAACTAGAAGTTACAAATCACATCCAAAATCTTGTAAAAATTACATATATGAAAAGAGAAAAATATTATAAATATAAATACAACATCAAAATAAAAATCCTATTATAATTTGTAATAAATTTATATCCAAAATCTTATAAAAATTACATATACGAGAAGAAGAAAAAACACTAAAATAAAAGTTGAATTATAATTTCTAATAAATTTATAGAAGAAATGAAAATATATATATTTAAAATTATTATTAACCAATAAAATTTACTTCTTTAAATAAAAACAAAATTAATTAACATTGCAATATGGAAAGAAACTAGTTAACATTAACCAATAAATTCAAGTTATCTTCTTTAAATAAAAACAAAATCAATTAACATTGCAATATGGAAACAAATTAGTTAACATTAACCAATAAATTTATCTTCATTGAATACTTCACAGCATAAATTAACAAATTATTTGAAACATACTTTGCCTATATTATTCCTTATATACAAAATGGTTTCCAGCCTTATGAGTCATGGTAAAATTTTAGTGTTGAAATATGAGCACCTTAAATTAGAATTCTATAGATTACATTTAAACTTTTGTAAAAAATAAATAAATTATCTAAAGAAAAAAATATTAAACACAACATTAACATTGAAATAAGAGTCACATGTAGATGAAATGTAAATATATATATTTAAAATTATCATTAACCAATAAAATCTTTTTTAAACAAAAACAAAATTAGTAACATTACAATAAAACAATAGAAATGGAATGTTGGTTTGTGTTTTATACATTCAAGTTGAAAAATTGAATTATAAAAACACAATATACTCAATAACTATTAAATTATAATTTTTTATTATTATTAATCATCTTAAAATAAATATTAGTAAAAAAAATCATATTTATCATTATATTATGAATTAATTCATTTTATTTAAATAAAAAAATATGAATGAAATGTAAGATTATGTTTAATTAAATATAGAATCACTTATAAAACTTATTTAAGTAAAAGTTTACTTTATAAAGCACACATTGAAATTATAAAAAACAAATTATATCTTTTATGAATCATGTTATAATAAAAATTTACTTAATCCATTATTTTTTATGAATTATATATTTTAGAAAACAAATTATGCCTTTTTCTAAACCATGTTTAATGAAGATGATGGTTAACCCCTCCAAAGAAACTAATTATTTAGTTTGCAACAAAGATTATGAAACTTATGCACATTTATCATTTATCATTATATCATGTTATAAGAAAGTAAATAAAAAATATACACATTTATCATTAGATCACATGAATTAATTCATTCTATTTAAAAAAGAATTAATTTGACATCATATTAAGCAACTATAAACGAAAAAAATGATTGTGTTTCATTAAATATATAACATATTATTTCTATTTCTATTTAATGAAACTTGTGTTGTGATTTATTATTATTTATATTTGTATGTAATGAAAGATTTTAATATCTTATTATGTGTGCATAGTGTTTACATGTAATGTTTTAAAAATATTGTTTGTGTTTAATTAAAAAATACAATATATACATATAAATACAAACAACGAACATATTGTTTGTTTTTGTATGTATATACACATTCAACGAACAAACACATACACATGCACATTTACAACATAAACACAAACATAGCATAAACATAATTTATTTTTCATACATACATAAAATTTAAAATTCTACTTTCATAATAATGCACAAATTAAATTCCAATATATAATTAATTAACCTTTCTATTTTGAATAAAATAAAATATACAACTTAAAGTAAATTTTTAAAATATACCAACCATTTTTATATAAATACAATAAATAAATTAAAAATCATAAAATATAATCATCCATTAAATTTTTAATTAAAAAATAAATTAAATTAAAATTTACAATTATTCTTACAATGATAATACAATATCTTGAATAAACACCAATTTTTATTTTTAAAGTATGGAGTAAAAAAAAATGTAAAATAAAATATACAGAGTAAAATTTTAAAATATACCAACCATTTTTATATAAATACAATAAATAAATTAAAAGTCATTAAATATAATCATCCATTAAATTTTTAATTAAAAAATAAATTAAATTGAAATTTACAATTAAAATTTTAAATTATTCTTACAATGATAATACAATAATTATACCCAACTTGAAAATTATAAAAAAAATTAAAGAAAAATAAAACATTTTCAAAATAACACATAGAAACACTCCTCAAAGATAATTAATGGTAGTTGGCTATCTTTAGGGAAAAAGCATGCCCCTTCCCTGAAAAAGAATAAATTTTTTATTAATAATAAATTTTTGAATGTTTACACACAAAAAAAAATATTTTAAAAAATGTAATTACATTTTCTATAATTAGTCTCCTCAGTCTTCTCATTGCAATTTCCATCTCCTCATTGCGCTTTCCATTGTGCACTCTCAACATAATAATTTGCACTCTTCATCCTACATGTTACCCACCATAAATGTGTTAATGTGCTAAATTTATAATAAAAATTTAATTTTCAATAATAAAAAGTGAAATTAAAACTATTTACCTTTTTTCTTATACTTTCATTAAAATCTTAATTTTACCTTTGCATTGCCACAAATAATTTGAACTCTTTATCCACCTGTTATACACCAAAAATGTGTTAAATTTATAATAGAAATTTAATTTTTAAGAATAGTAAAAATAAATAAAACGTAATGTTTACCTTTTTAACACTTAAAAGCTTCAGTTAAAAGCTTCAGAGGGCACTTCAAAATAGATTGCACTCTCCTCCGCCCTCCCCCTGTTACAAGTAAAAAATATGTTAAATTGAACATTTTACCTTTTTTAATTTATTATTAAAAACCTAAGATCCCACATAGAATACTTTCTTTATTTTAACATTAAAATAAAACATCCCGGGGCATACATGGTGATATTTTTTTTAATTTATCATTAAAATCAAGCATCTTACAGGTCATCTCACACATACATGGTGATATTTTTTTTAATTTATCATTAAAATCAAACATCTTACAGGTCATCCCACATGAAATGATATTTTTTGTTTCACCAAATTGTAATTCTTCTTTTTGTTTGAGAAATCGATGGAAGGAGAAAAGCCAGTGATTGTCACATGAAAGCGAGTGGTTGTGACAAAAAAAAAAAATCATTGTTGGAATTATAAATCCCAATCATATTTTAAGCCACCCTAATGATAATTTGGGAGCCCAATTCCTACCACCGCACAGGTAATTTGGGAGCCCACATCCCATCACATCCCATATCACCCTTTGGATGCTTGGAGTTTGCACACCTTCAATGTTTGAGTTGTTGTGCACCCTTAGATATCCATCTACAAAAACCAAAGTAGATTGTTCTTCTTATTCCCTTGTACCAACGTGGCAACCAAATCAGTGACATGATGGTTCATCTCAGTCACTCCTAGAGACATCCGAGACACCTCCAAGGCCATATGAGCCCCTTTTAGCAGCTCTTCAAATGGGTTATCCTATGTTAGGTCTCAATGTTGCAAATACATTGCAGGCCTCAAAGTTGAGACTATATTTGCACTTTAAAGATGGGTCTCAACTCTCAAGTATCCTTATTGATTGCACCAATCCATTGCAATTCACAATAGGCTACAGGGCCAATAACCATGCTCCATTTTGATTTCAACAGATACCATATTTATAACTAATTGGCAATGAAATGGTTATGGGGAGAGATACAATGAATGCAAACTGAAATTATGTTTCCTAACTACTACACAACCTAACTGTTGAAAAGCGGCAGTGAAGGCCCCAATGTTGTGACCGTTGTGACTATATATGCACTTTAAACTGAACCTGATTGTTGAAAATACAGTAAAAGCACCCTATGTTGTGACTATGTATGCACTTTAACCTAATTGTTGAAAATACAGTGAAGGCCACCCATGTTGTAACTATATATGCACTTTAGAGATGGGTTGGGTTTCTTGTATAGTGGTTCATTGCATCGGGACATTGTCATTCACAATAAGTTACTCGACCAATAATCTAATTCTATTTTGCTTTCAAACAAGGATCCATAGGTGATTTCTCTTGCACTGCTCCCTCGTATTTGTGCAAACCCTGTGATGTTAGATAACTTGGCAGGTTAAACAAGCTCAATATGCCCTCCAGTGCCGATTCAAGTAGATCTGAAATATACTAAGCCTTTTACTCCTGCATTTTCATTTTTTACTTTTTCTAAGACAATTTCTCTTCAAACTCCAATTGAAGCAAAGAAACTTTACCAGAAACATATTTCTAATAAACTCCCAAAATAGTTGTGAAAGTCCACATTGAATCCAATTGGAAAATAATTCCCCTCATAGACAGCCCATGACCCACAACACTGAAGGATGAAGGATAAGAGAATGGACTAATAGAAAAGAGAGGTAGAACATCAAAAAGAAAAAGAATTAGATGTTAAAATAGACCGGTGAGAACCAACAAAACATTCAAATTTAGATTAGTTAAAATAGACGGGTGAGACCCAACAAAACATTCAAATTTAGATTAGTACATGTGGATAAAGTATGAATAGGGAAGATGAGAAAAATTAAGAACCCAAAATACAAAAATCATAATTTAAGACCAGATATGCACTGAACTTGAGAACGAAATGCCTATGTAAGAGAACCTAGATGTTTAAACATAGAAGACCTTCAAGCCAAGGACCTGCAATTGTGTTTATTTATCCCAAGCTTACAAAAACATTTATCATCCATCTTATGGAAGCATCTATGCAATTGTGTTTACAGTTCTCAATTATCTTATTGGAGCATCCTATATTTGACCCAAGAGCCCAAACAGAATCCCATAAATAGGATGGCAACTACAAACTGGTCTTAAACGTTGAACTATCAAAGCCAAAGACATTGTGTCTAGGAAGTGGATATCAAAAGGAGATAAAAAACATCTCACGGGATTTTGACCAGCCCAAGACCAAGACAATAAGAATGGTGAATGCTGAGTAGATGGACTCATGGCCAAAGATTCACTACAGGGATTCTGCACATGATAAGGCCACATCTATTACAATGTTTGTTTATTGCACATGGTTTAACATTATAGCCCTCAAAGGACATGTGCAAGACCCCCCGAATGTTAAATTGTTTGCACTAATATCATCATATTATTTCATAAAAAAGCATCCGTCCAGCATGCAAATAAGTTGGACTTGATCTTAGCTAATAGGATTGAAAGATACCTTCCCCATCCCATCAAGTTAGGAGTAAAGTAGGCTTATTTGAGGGTGGTAGTGTGTACACACGAACTACCCCAACCTCAAAAGTGAATCCAAGCAAAAGAAGGAGGCTAGAGATGTGTACCCTGTTCACATTTAGTATAGAAGACCAGATACCCTGTTCACATTATGTACAAAAAACCACCCTCACTTTTTTGTGCTCTCCAGTACCCCTTTATCCCGGCAACTGTTGCCCAAATGTTTCTATACCATATTTTGAAGCTCCATGGCATGCCTACCTCCATTATGTCAGATCGTGATCCCATATTCACCAGAATTTTTGGCAGGAACTATTTGAACTACATAGCACCCAGTTGCAAATGAGCACATCTTAGAATCCCCAAACAGAGGGCCAGACAGAAAGTAAACAAGTGCCTTGAAAACCTATTTGCAATGTTTTGCATCTAAAAAGCAGCACCAGTGCAGTGGTGACCTTTGGCGGAATGGTGGTATAATACCACTACTTTTTATGAGGCTACAAAAATGACACCATATGAAGCAAGCGGTATATGGCCAACAATGGCCCTCAGTGGTTTCTTATTTGCCAGGTATCTCCCAAGTTGAAAGCCCAGTGCATGTCGAAGGAAGAAAGAAGACAAGTTTCTCGATTTATATACTTTGACCCCGCCGAACTAGTGTGAACAAGGTAGTCTTCAATATACAGGGGTGGTACCACGGACGAACATCTAGGACTAGACAAGAAACCAAGAAACCTAACAGGAAACCCTAGACCCTTGACCTCGAACTAGACCCAACCGTGGCCCTCGAAATAGACCTCGAAATAGAACCAACCATGGCCCTACACTTCGACCCTCTAACGCTACAGAACTGGAGTTCATACCTACCTAGAGAGGTGGTCACCAATAAGGAGGAAGGAAAGTACATGTCGAAGAAGGAAGGACCGGTTGAAGGACAGGGAAGGCGATCTTTCTTTTATAGACTTGCACCCCCGGACTAAGGAGCCGGGGTAGAACGAGTAAACTGGCATCCTCTGGGGCTCGCTACAAGGCTTGGCTTGATTGATAGTGACTGATTGATGAAATCGACGGCCAACATCTGCCGAGAGGGGCAGTACAACAGAAGGACACAGATACTCAGAGAGAGTTTGGGCCAACGGGACGGACGAATAAAAGCCCTCTAACTACACCTCGATATATATTAAACCCTCGGAATCACTTACCAATACGGAAATCCTACCTCGATTTGATGGATGGATGATTCTTTTCTGTCTGTGAACCAATGCCGCCTTCTTTTCTTTATGTGAACAACCGATAGCCCATTTACTACCGGTCGTTAGTCTGCCGCTAGTCTATCCAGGGTTCGATGCACTCAATGTTGGTACTCGATGCTGCCGGCAGTCAATGCCAGGTGTAAGCCCAGTGGTCGCTGAGTTAAAGGACACGTTGATTTCGAAGAAGGACAAGTTACGTGGATTTTCTTTTAGACTTGCACCCTGGCGGGACTAAGGAGGGGTGCTGCTAATCTTCTTCTTTAAGGAGATTAGAAAAAGGATGATTAAAATTTAGTGGGTTTCATTATTTATCTTCCATAGACCTAGTTAATCCAATACCTACGGAGACCCAATTATTGAGTGTTTGATCCTCCAGTCCCACTATCTATCTTAAGCATTGGTGTCTTGGAAGATATGAATTAAGGCAATAACAAAATCCCATACCTAAATGAGTAAAATCCCACATGTTGTGTCTATATTTAGAATGGAATTGAATAAAATGACAAAAAATAAAAACCTAATACATATGTGATCTCACCGTTATTAAAAACACCTTCCTACAAGGTAGATAAAAACCTAATACATTTTTGAGAACACGTATTTGCGTATATGAGATGCAGTAGGCAGACATTACGAGGTGGCTAGCTAGCATGGACCTTTTATTACCTAGAAGCAACGGTTGACTAGATTGAAGCAGTTAAAAAGCTTAAGCGTTCAAACCAGCAGCATCCATTTCATTCTAGCCCTCAGTATCCCCTTCATTTATTTAGGATTTTTAAGTGGCTGTGGGAAATCTCATCATTATTAAGAACACGTCCAAGTTTCAGATATAAAACACTAATACAGATATAACTCTCGTTGTTGTTAAAAACACCAAAGTTCAGAGAAAACACCTACCAGCTTCATAGATTTGGGCTTGCGGAAAACACCTACAAGCTTCAGATATTTGGGCTTGCTGAAAAGACCTACAAGATTTAGAGATTTGGGCTTGAGGTGGACTTAGGAACTCTTGCATTATCAAAAATTCCCAAATGGTTCAGAGCTTTGGACCTGAGGTGAATTTATGCTAGAACTTATTTCTGAACTCTAGCATTATTAAAAAACCCACATGGTAACACCTGCTTATAAACTCTATTATTATTAAAACACCACAAGATTAAGAGATGTAAAATTAAAGTGGATTTATGCTAAACTGAAACAGTATCATGAAATTAAAACCATGTGAACTCCCTTCACAGTGATAAAATTAAGATGACTTTATGCTAACACGCCTATTTATTGCACTGATACAGTACCGACAAATTAAAACCCTGTAAGCTCCCCTTCCAGTTCACATAAAAAATATATATCACCAGTGCCAACAACAATGAAGATTTAAAAAAAATAATTCAAACCCTCACAGAAAATTGGATTTCGATGTTCAAAAACAAATGTAACACATCTATACAATACATCAACAAAGATTTAGGAAAATAAACAAACCCTCGCATGCAATTATATAACCAAAAAGAGTATTCAATTGTCAATATAATAAAGCCTTTAAACCTTAAAAAACCCACCTCGAATCCCGAAATTCCGTAGAATCTGCAATCTCCACACCTGTTGCACCTAATTATTAGTCTTGTAGCTCCTGATCTGCACACCAAAACAAAACAGAACATGATAAATAATGCAATATAGATTAAAGTTCTATCTAGAAATTTAAACATAAAAAACATAAATCAAAAGAGCACAAGCCTTCTCTGCCTTTGTAGTTAGCCACCCAGTGATGCCAACCTCTTCTGGAATTTTAACCCTGCATCCTCCCTCTTGATACCATAAGGCCACCCGGTGATGCCAACATCTTCTGGAATTTTAATCCTTCCTCCTTCCTCTTGATCCCAAACAAACCTGACTCAAAACAGAAATGAATACAACAAAATACAAAACGAACATTAAAGAAGTAAAAACAACAAAATCCTATGTAAAAACAAAAACCAGAAGAAAAAAAATCAACACAGAATGAAAGGTAAAAACCAAATAAGCATGGCCATGCTCGAAATAAAAGCCAATACAAAATCATAAATCAAACCACAAAAAAATATCCAACACCACTCTGCTATCTTTTCAAATCTTCTCTGCCCTCAAATCTATTCGGCTCCTCTGCATCTTTTCTTCAACCAAACCCTCAAATGTGTCTGCTCTTCTGTATCTTTTCTTCTCTCATACCCTCAAATCTGCTCTGCTCTGCTCCTCTGTATTTGTCTATATTTTCTTCTCCCAGCAATGATGGCCAATGTATCCTAAGGAGTTTTCCATCAATGGTTTTCTTCTCCCAAACCCTCAAATCTGCTACGCTCCTCTCTATCTATCTTTTTTTCTCCTAGCAATGCTACCAAATGGCGCTCTTGAGTTTGCCTTCTATGTTTTCAAATTTCGATTTTGTTATTATTCTTGGATTCCTCTAATTGATTTGAAATCCGCTATAGTCTAGCAACATGCGCTTCCAGTCCGGCGTCAATAATCATTGAGGTTTTATCCTTGGAGTTTGAAATCGGCTTACAATCTGGCAACATGCGCTTACAGTCTGGCATAGTAACCGTCCGGCGTCAATCATCATTGAGGTTTATCCTTGGATCCTGGAGTTGTCTAACAACGCAACAATTTTGCCCGGAGTTTTTATTCTCCGACGATCGTCGTGACTCTTTACTGGCTTCATGTATCCAATGCAAGGAGGCCAGTTGTTGTCTCGGAATCTGAGCAAATATGATGTACGCCTGAGCGCTGGAGCGACCCTACTTACTATCTCTGCGCACATGTTTAATATTTTCAAATTTTTATCACAGTTTTGCAAGCGTCTATAATCTTTGCAAGTATTCGTTAACATCATTTCATTGACAGTTTTTATAATATTAATTCATTATATTTTAATATATTCTTTTATAACAAAAGAGCTTGTAAGTTTATATTAATAACATTTTATTCATAATTTTTATAATATTAATTTATCATATTTTAATATATTGTTTTATAACAAAGTTATTATATTATGTTATGTTGTGTTTAAATGGGTTTTTGTTTATTTTATTATCGATTTTTATAATATTAACGAATTATTATTATTATTTAATATAGATTTTAAATATATGTTGAAGTTATATAGATTTTACATATATGTTGAAGTTATATAAAGTGTTTCTACATAAAATGGCTTTATTTTGTTATTTTTTATTTAAATTAAATGAATTATTTAGAAAAAGAATAATTGTATTATTGTTTATTTAAGTTTTTATAATATTATTTAATAAATAATCATGTATTATGTATAATAATAATTATCATATTATGTGTAATAATTATTATTATATATTATTATGTGTAATAATTATTATTATATATTATTTGAATGATAAATAATATAGTTTTATTTTAATAATTATTATAATATTTTAGTTTAATAAAATATAAGATTAATATGTTTGGAATATGTTTATAGGAATATATTTGACATATAGATAATCTTTTTTTCCTAAAGAATTACACATTGATAATTGAATCTTGATGAAAAAAAAATTGAGAATTTTCACCTCTTTTTTTTTCATATTTATAAATTGCATTGAGCCTATCACTCTTGGAGCATATTATCTAACTAATTTTTCTCACAATGTTACAATGCCAAATAGAAATCTTATTGGATGACTAGAGACATTAAAGGTAGCTTTTAAACAAATGGTAGGGAAAATAGTTATTAGAAGTAAATTTTATTAACTCATATTAACCATACTCATGTATAAGACATGGTCAATAAGATTCTTCTACAAAGGTGGTTGTTAATGGTTAATCCTATTAAGGTTATTTAAACTTAATATTAGTTGTTTTACAACCTAGCCCATAAATTGTCCTTTTCCCAAATAGTTTTGTGATTGGCATGATCTCTAGCACTCAACAATGGACTTTTTATAGTTTTTATTTTAGGTTTTATTAATATATCATAAGCCTTACATTAACCATTTGTGTTTTCATTGAAGTTTAGTTGTTTATTTTGGTGGGATGTTAATGTAATTGGTTATCCATGCCCTTCAATTAATGGTGCTTTGTTGTGGAGGTTGTCATCATATTCCCATTGAAGTTGTTACAACTCTAAAAGTCACTCCTAAACACTATATGGCATTTATCATGATATTTTTTTATTCTATTTTTGAGATTAATTAAAGTAACAAAGTGATCGAGTGCATATTTTTATAGTGCTTATTTATATTAAAATATGGTATTTTAGAGTAACATAAATTTATTTTTAGGATGTTGTAAGGAATCCTTTATTATGAATCTTGTAAGTTGAGTATCCATATGCATGCTATTTGGGTTGTAAATGATTCTCTTTAGGTTGTTTTGTAAGTTGAGTATGCATATGCATGCTATTTAGGTTGTAAATTATTCATTTTGGGTTGTCTTCCTTCAATAGAGTTAAATTTTCTTCTAATTTGTATTGTATAAGTAGTTTGTTATGTTATGATTTTTTTAGTATAGTTATAATATTCAATATTGGCAAAATTTAAAAACATATTTATGTTTAAGTAGATTTACTATGTTCAATTTTATGGTTATTTAATATGTTTTTAGTCATCAAGAAAAACACGTATAATTATTTAAGGATTCTCATGTAAAGCCTATTAAGGATCAAACTTAATTTTATTTTGGTAACCTCTAATAATGACACATAAATTTTATTGTATACTTATATATGATTGATTATTTAGGTTTAATATATAACTCTTATAATTTAATATTTATGTCAACTCTATCTTATTTAGAGATTTTAGATTGTACTTAGTTGTTTTTGTGTGGGAACAAGTTTCATTTAGATTTACTAATTGTTAAAGTTTCTATTTATTGAGTGAAACTTAAAAAAGAGTTGTAAAAGTTAAAATTCTTTAATAACCAATGGGTTAATTTCTCCAGTTGAATCAACAAACTGAATTTGGATAACTTTGAAACATAAAGTTAAAAATTAAATAATGATTATGTCGACCAATTAACTTTGGTTAACTTTGAACAAGTTGATGAATAATTTTACTGAAACATAGCAATGTGTTGACATTTAGGTTGCTCTATTAAGTTTATGAGAGATCATAAATTTAATTTATCTTTTCATATTTCTTAAGAATTATTTAAGTTGAGATCATAAATTTAATTTCTCCTTTATATTTTTTAAGCATTACATTAATGGTATAAAACAAACACTAATTACTTGTAACTTAGCTTTGTTTCATTAAGAGACAAACTTCATAGGAATCCTATGAATCTTAAAATTTAATTTACAATGAACTAATAAACTATTCCAAAAGCATTTCATATTTTTATTTTAATTATTATGAATAGGAAATAAAAATAAACACTAAAATGCTCTTACAGTATCTTACATAGCATTAAAAATAACATTTAACCAATCACAAAAACTAAGATGATTTTAAATAAAATGCATTATGGATATAAATGTTTCTTCATAAAATTATTGGTCGTTATTTATTTATTTTAAATTAATGCAATACATATAAATTAATAAAAATTTACATATGGTTTAATAAAAATTAACAGCTTAGTATGAAGGATATGTTGCCACATAACATTAAGTAATGCCACATATTTTAATAATAATATAATTAAAAATTAATATTAAAACTAAAAAAAAAACATATGGTTTTAAAAAAAATTACATATGTTTTAATAAAAAAACAACCCCTTAATATGAAGGAGATGTTGTCATATAAATGTAATGTGACATATTTTAATGATATAAATAAAACTATGTTATTTATCATCCAAATAATATATAATAATGACATCCTTCATCCAAATTAACTAGATATAAGTGAATGTTGATATAGCTTCAAACTATTTAATATAAAACCTATATTAAATAATAATTCATTAATATTATAAAAGCCCATAATAAAATAAACAAAAATCCATTTAAATTGTGTATTTTATCATGATGATGATTATGTTGATGATGGTGGTGGTGGTAGTGGTTAACGCCCACTGAGACCATGCTTTGGTCTATCGAACCTAAAGAAATGAATTATTTAGTTTGTTTTAAAATTGTATTCCTATGCTCAAAGAGCTTGGAGAGAAGCATCCCGAGCTCGCTATAATTTTGGCATGTTAAAAGGCTAGGAAGGTCAGTATTGCAACAAAGATTATGAAAGTGAGATCTAATGTGGGTGTATGCAAGGCACTCTAAGAGGAAGTGATTTTCATCTTCAATGTTCATATTCTCAAAGAGATGGCTGATCCTTTCCACCCATGGTGTTTTAGGAACTACCCAATGACCTGTTTCACTATGGAACTCATGAGAGTTCATTCTTATCTTCGCTATATTTTTTTTTTCTTTGAACTAGTTAAAACAGAGAGATACTTTTGATATTCTATAGTAGGGTTGATGACCTACTTATAATATCTTAATTTTCTTTTAGCCTCTAAATATTTCTGACGCCACGTTTTCTCTTTAAACTTAGAAGTAACAATATTTTTAATGTTATTAATATTTTGCAATGCAACATTTTCGTCGATCTCCCAATGGTTTAACCAGGCCCTAGTATCTTTATACCAACCTCGCTTAAGCCTTAGGTGGTTTTGGATGGAATTTAAAGCTAGCTTAGGAAGTCTATGGTCTACCATGTTATTGATTTTTTGCTTGTACAACAGGAACCTAGTCATAGCTAGGCTCTCGACTCGGGAAATACCCACTTCTATAAGGAGAAAGGAATATGGTGTCTTACTTTAATTTTGAGGTTATATGTTATAAAATGCTTATGGATTTTCTCAATCTTTCTCTAGGATTATCTAGAGATGTTGCAACCCCAAACCTCACACCCATACAAGATAACAGGAGTGACTAAAGTTTCAAAGAGGAGCTTCTTTTGATCCCACATCACAAGATTTGTTGTTTTACAGTTATTTTCAAGACCAAAATAAGCTTTCCACCCTCCATTAATCCTATTCTCAATGCTACAGTTCTAGTTGAGCTTGTGATGAATATCAATTCCTAGGTATTTGTAAGAAGACACTTCCTCCAAGTTGCTATTGTCATACACAAAATTAGCGTAAGTGTCCTTCTTGGATTTGATATAACTTTTGATTTGTTAGTGTTAACAGTCACACCCATGGTAGAGCGGAAATACTTAAGAAGTCTTAGTTGCTTATCAAGATCAGATGGACACCTTGCTAGAAGAAAAATATCATCAACATAGAGAAGAAGGATGATGACCATTCCAGCTAAGATCTTACCAACACAACCTCCTTCCTCTAAAAAACCTTTTAGCTTATCGATGTAACTGCCAAATAGGGTAGGGGAGAGGGGGAAACCTTGCTTAAGTCTGACATTACACTTAATATATTTTGACCACCCCTCGTTGTTCTTAAACTTGGCGATGAAATTCTCATATAACCTTATTGCAGCAGCTTTCAACTCGAAAGGAACCTTTATCTCTTCTAATCCATTCCTTAGGCTATTTCTAGGTACTATATCAAAAGAATTTCTAATGTCCACAAAGCAACAAAAGAGATTGGATTTATCATCACGACATTCCTCCACAATGGCCCTAAGCATAACGAGGTGGTCTGTTGTTGAGTGTTTCCTTCTAAAATCCACTTGGCCCTTAGCCCGCTTAACTTGGCTAAGAGAGGGCTAATCATAATTATCTAATAATTAGAGGGGTTATTTGTATCCCCACTTATAAAAATAGGGATAACGAGGCTCTCAGTCCATGGTTTAGGGAACCCTTGCTTGACCGCTTGATTGAATAGTTTGTGGATTTGAGGGATGAGGACAGGACCTCTATGTTTTAATATTTCTGTCTGGTAACCTTCAATGTCCTTAGCTTTTCCATTTGCCAGATGCTTAACCCCAAAATCTATGTCTTCTAATGAGAAAATTTCTTCCATTATGAGCATTGTTTCAAAGTTATATATGACATTTGGGGATTCATAAATCTTTTTAAGATAGGAATTCCGGTCGTGTAAAGAAATTCTATTATTATCTTTAGTTTTTATAGTTATAATCTGCCCCCATAATTTCTTAGGAGCCACCTTAGAGAGGTGTAAGAGATTTTCTTGTCTTTTATGAATACATTGCATTTTTTCCTTTTAGTTAGGGCTTTGTATATTTTTATCTTGTCAATTTTAAGAGACTCATGAGGAGCTTCCTTAATTTCTCTCCTCGCACTTTTACAATTTTATCATACCATGGGTTGGTTTTGCTATTTCTTTTATTACTTGAAGCTTCAATTGAGAACTTGTTAATAGAACATGAGAGGGTTGTAGTAAAATTATGATAGAGGTCTTCTGTGTTGTCTATACTTGATAAAGGAAGCAAACTAATTTTTAATTCATTTAGAAAAAAATCATGTTTATTTCTATCAAAGATCAAGTTTTTTTGGCTATGAGGATTAACTTCTATGGGATCCTTATGCATGGAAAAATTGATAGTTACAATTAAAGATATATGATCTTATTCATGCTCGTGGTCGTTTAAGATGTCAAAATTTATTATTTCGTTGTATAAAGGGATATCAGAAATAACATAGTCTACCACGCTGCTACCAAGCCCATGGATACAGGTCATCTGGCTAGAATTGGGCCACTTCTTTATAAAACACATTAATTATAAAAAAGATATATTAAGATATGATTGGTTAATATTAACATTATAAAAACTATAATAAAATGGAACTCAATTCTATACAATTAAAAAAAATCACATAGATCACTCTATTTTCCATGATTAAAAAACCAAATGCTACATAATCATAATATAATAGTAAAAACAACATTATCCATCACTCTCTATAAACACTTGTCTGTTATAACTTGAAAATAAAAAGTTTTGATAGATTTACTATCAACAACATCATTGATTAATGCAAATCTTGTAGCCATTCATAAAGCATTGATATATCTTGCATCATTTATGGCAGTGACGAGGACATCTAGATTTACTATCAACAACATCATTGATTGATGAGAATAATTATATCATCATCCACTGTAGGACTGCTTCTTTTGTTTTTTCTGAGGCATCATGCACACCTTTAGTAAGCCATCACAACTATTTTACTATGTTGGGACATCTAGAAACATCTGGCATCTCCAACGACATACAATGTTTAACAACTTCCTCCTCTGACTCAACGAACGAACATAAACTTGGCTTTGGAAACTTTGTCAACTGCGATAATCTCCTATTCTCTTCAACTTTGCACATCTGCCTGCCCTTAACTCCTCCAAAGATACCAATGCTCCAATACTTGGAAACTCTTCAAACTCATACAAACCACTAACATAAAAGGTTCTAAGATCTATCCCCTATATGCTCTTCAGCTTCACACACCCATCTACCCACAACTCCTCCAAAGATGACAATTTTCCACACTTGGAAGCTCTTCTAAGTTGGAGCATCAATGCAATTAACATTGAGGGTTAGAAGCTTTGGGCATTGCACTAAACCATGTATGCTTTTCATCTTTAGCATACATGCATATGCTTAAAACTGATGCAAACGTTTAGGCATCCACAAACATTCCTACAAAATATGTTCATATGCTTCAAGTTTTCAAGCATAGGAAGATATTTATGTATCGATTATTGTTGGAAAAATATTTCAAATTCATTTTTTGAGCAATATTAATAGAAACTAAATACAAACATACTCTTTTTTAACAAGAACGGGTAAGCGATGATTGTATTAAAAAAGAGGAAGAAAATTATAGTAGCAAATTTATGGATTGAATCCATAGGACTTCAAAAACCATAATATCTTTCTCTTCCCTTACAAAACGAATCTTATCTCAAAATAATCCGCATCTGCAATGGCTATAGATTCTTACAAATTTCCCGAGAATGAGAATACAAAAATTGAACATATCAGAAAAAAGCTTACAGTTGTCCTAGACTCTTTTAATGATAGTGAGAATGGATTCTTCAAAGGCTGAAAGACAAAAATGCTCCTATATCAAGGGACCCAACAACGAAATGGACTATTACCATTGCAAATCATGAAACCATAGTCAAGCTGCACTCCTTTTTTTTTCCATTTGATCTGCAATTTGATTGTTTGATCAAAGGATATGAAGAAAGTTGACAACATTAAATTCACAAATAAGAATGTCAAAAATATGATGCATCTTGTTGGAAGGCCTTTTATAATTTTTGACCAGCTTCCTTACCTCTCTAATGACTAGTAAAAAATCACCGAACACTATTAGATCTTGGATTCCAATAGTGATAGCAATTCCCAGCCCTTTCAATAACGCTAACCACTCCACATGGTTGTTGGTGTTCCTACCAAGGCCCCAAGCAAAATCTTTCTGTTTTTTCCCCCTGGATAAAAAATAACCCCTCCTACACTTGAAAATCCTGGATTCCCTTTGGAGGCCCCATCAAAGAACAGAGTATGAAAATCTAACTTTGTCCACCAATTTCTGAAAATCTAGGGGTTCTTTTGAATCTTCCATCTTAAAGAGGTAGGTTTTTTTGCATCTTCCATGGTAGGCTTGATAGGGCAAAGAAGATCTCTAATACAACTTTTTTTAGAGGAGTTTAATGGCTCAAGATGTAAGTGCCGCGTTCCATTGGATAGGAGAGCTTTTGTCCATAATTCTTTGGCAGAGGAGGAGACTCTGGAAGGAGGAAGATTCAAGTTTTCAAATAAACCTTTCTTTTTGGCTATCTATATCTTCAATCAGACATATTTAGGGAGTGCAACCCACGCTTTCAAGAAGTCTGGTTTTTTAAGTAAAGTACCTTGGTAATAGTATTTCCAATAGGCAAAGAAATCCTTCAAATTTGTAGGGAGAGTAATATTAAAATGAAGCTCTTTAAGAGCTGAGCACCATGCCTCATTAGCAAATGGGCAATCCAGAAAGAGATGTTTCTGCGTTTCTTCCGCTTTTTTGCACAGAATGCAATGAGACGGTCCTTCAATTCCCCTCTTTTTTAAATTCTTGGTTGTCAATATTTTTTGATGAACTAATAGCCAGCAAAAAAATTTATTTTAGGAAGCCTGTCAATGCTCCATACATTTTTCCAGATGCCTTCTTTCTTGCTATTATTATGAATTACTTTGTAACCATCCTTCAATGTGTATATTCCAGTTTTCTCCCAACTTCTAGAGTCTGATAAATTGTTTTGGATCAGTAGCAGGCCTTGGAGGAATGATTGCAATAGAGTGTAGTCCATCCTCAGCCGTTTTGGCATTTCCAGGGGTCTCCATCTAGCCCATCTTCCATTGTTGTGCCAACATAAAATGTCACTGATCGTGGAGAGATTTTGGTTATGCATCCATCTCTTGAGGTCCATGAGGTTGTCACACTATTGTGCAGTGCCCATACTATCCTCCCAAATCTGAATTTCCCTTCCATTGCCAATTTACCATCGTAGATCTTCTTGGATGATGAATGTTGCGTTTTGGCATAAATTCCAGACTAGAGACGCATTTTGGTTAATTGGAAAAACATTGAAGCATCTATCTCTGTTTCCATTTAGGTATTTCTTCCTCAGCGCATCCTTCCACAAAGCTCTGTTTCTAGAGATCATTTTCCAAATTATTTTGGCACCTAGCACTAGGTTCATAGCTTCCAAGTCTTTGAATCCCACTCCTCCATTGTCCTTTTGATTTCAAATCGTGTCCCAATTTATAAGATAAAGCTTCTTATTGCCATTGTGTTTTCCTCCCTACCAGAGAAAGCGGCTTATCTCTTTTCCAATATCTTGTACAATTGAATTGGGGGCTAATGAAATAGAACAAATGAAAATTGGGAACGCTGCCAACACAATGTTTATGAGGGTCTATTTCCCTACCGGGTTGAGCCAAATTGCTCCCAAGGAATGAATTTTCTTTTTGATTTCTTCTACCAGTTCTTTCCAATTTTAATTTTTCTTTTTTCCTTTGTGAATCGGGATTCCTAGATATCTAAAGGAGTTCCACTTTATGCAACCTTCATATCCTAGCATCCTTGTTGATGTATTTGTAACTTCGGGATGTATTCACTTGTATATCTTATATTGTACCCCGATGTTCCTTTTGGGAGAGTCATTAATATAATAAAGTCATGTAAAGTCAATGAGGTTAACCATCCATTGTAAGTTTGGGCAATAGTCCCCACAATTGAGTTAAGGTTAACCCTCCTTGTTGATCGGAGGGTAAATTCCCCACAGTTGTGGGGCACTGGGGTTATTAGACTCTCCTAGAGAAGTCAGCCCTGGTAAGTAATTGTTAAGTGAGGCCGACTTGTTGGAGTGGAAATAAAGTGAATGGAAGAATATAAATAGAAGTGAGGCTCTCCTCGTTTCTACACATAACACACACTCACTCAACTGGGGCGCATGAGTGAGAGAAGAAGTGGTCACACAAGTGAGAGAGAGAATAGTTGTGGAGATCATCTTTTCTGTCTTTGGGTTTTACTACTGTCATTGGTGCTCATTCTATCTTTGAGGAAGTTGCGGGGTTTTATCCTTTATGGTTTCCCCTGGGGAAATTCTTTGTGTCTCTTGTCTCTTGTGATTATTGTTGTGCATTTTATTCTCTTAGATAAGAGCATAAGATCATATTGCTTAAATGATAAAAATATAACATGGTATCAGAGATAACCTGAGAAGAAGACACTGTGCAGCTGCAGAATCTAGGGATTCTTAATTTTTGGGTCTCTCTCCACAATCCATCAGCAAAAGGAGGCTAGGATGACTCTCCATTGAAGGGCACATCTTTCTGTCAAAGCAGAATTTGATTTCGGGCATTTTCAGTTTTTGCTACAGGAAATTAGGGTTTTTTAAAGAAGGGGAATTTTTGAGTGAGACCGACATAGGATTGCTCTCCTCATCAAAATTGAAGTTTAGAGACCAAGGAGATTTTTGGTTTGGTAAAACTCTGGGAAAGTCAAACCCTAATTTGACCCTGAACCTGGAAAACCCTAAAATACTAAAACAGGTAGTTTTGGTACATTCGCTATATCTTGGGATTGAAGAAGTCTTAGGGGCCAAAATTTTCATAGGACGAAGATAAAATCCTGATGTACCCTATGTAAACATTTAAGCCTCAGATTTGCTATATTCTGGGAGATATGTTTCGTCCAAATCAGGGTTCTGTCCTCTTCCAGTATTGATCCCTAAACAGGACACCTAGGGAGAATTGCAATATCTTAGGCTACAAAGCTCCAAATGAAATTTCACAAGATGTTACAAATAGGACACAAAATTTAATTTCTTTTGTAAAAGTTTCAGACCTTGATAATGAACCAGGGACAAGTGGTAGTCCTTACAAGTTCACTATGCTAAAAAGTCATGAAATAAGTCACCTTGGGAAAACTCTCATAATTCCCAATTAGTGAAACCAATTCTGGTAAAACCTGTGGTGTTGGAAAGAGGACAAACAAGGTTACCTCAGTACGAAATTTTAGAGACATAGGAGTAGTACTTTCTGAGACACAGGAGAAACAGTATCAGGCATTTATGCAGAAGCAATTTGAAAACTAGGGCTTCCTGTTTCGAGAGCTTCCTTCCACTGTTTTCAGAAAAGGAGTACATTGGACAGCTCACCTTGAAGAGGTCTATATTTCTATTCAATCAGATATGAAAGATTCCAAGTTTTGAAAATTAGGGTTTCTCTGAAAAACCCTATATCAACCAGCTCTGAAATCGAGACAGACACCTCAAATCGGTAAGATCTAATCTTTTGCTATTTACATTTGAGGTTCTCATTTCAAAATGACCTATCACACGAGCTTGATGACAATCTTGATGACAATATTGGTGAAGCTGACAACTTCCAAGCATGGAAGTATAAGTTTTCACTGGTTCTTGAAGAAAATGAATTGGACACCTACATAAGTGGAGAGGTTCCAGTTCCGGAGGGAGATGAGGCTAAAGCCTTACACAAGAAGAACTTGGTCAAGGCCAAGAAGATAATTGCTGATTCAACCAAGGATCACCTTATACCACAAGTGTCTTCCCTAAAGACACCAAAAGAGATGTTTTGATTCCTTTACGAATCTATTTGAATGGAAGAACATAAATCAAAAGATGACTTCAAGAAACCAGTTGAAGAATGTGAAGATCCAGAATGCAGAAACCATATAGTTATACTTTACAAGGATCTATCAAATCCAAGAACAACATGAAGCAGTAGAAGAATAAGTGGATAATGCAGAAGATGTGATAACCACCTTGAATGGCCTCCCAGGATCATGGGATTCATTTATTCAAGGAATGTGTGCCAGAAGGAGTGATTACTTTTAGCAAAATCTAGGAAGAGCACACACAAGATGAAGCTCGACCCATGATAAGAGAAGAGAAGATGGGGGCAACTGAAGATCAATCTCTCACCATCCAAAGAAGATCCCTCAAGCGATGAGGAATACAAAGGACTAAAATCTTGAAGAACCTCTTATCCATCTTAGCATTTGGATAAGAAACTATGAATGAAGAAGATGATGAAGTTGAAGGCTCAAGAAGGAGTCTACCCACGAAACAAATAAAGATAAGTATTCAATTGTCATTTCATGATATTATTTTATTATGCATTTGTTTATATTCAGTTGATGTATTGTGCATGATAGAATGTTTGCATTAATGATAGTATACTACTAATATGCATATGATGGGTAAGTATCCCATGGTGCTATACAAATCTCCATCGCTACTTACCTAGAATGAAACCTCTTTGCTGACATTTTCTATTAGTGCACAATCTCAATGTTGTCCTGGTAGAGATGGAAGGCATCTAGAAAGTTTTTGTGAGATATGGATGAATGTTATATTGTCTAAAATAGTTGCATGATTATATCTTAATGCAAACCAATTTTTCATTATGAACATACCTTATGAAATGTTTCTAACCATACAACTAATGCATTTGATTTGTAGGAAAGATTGCGTACAATCACCTACAATAAAAGAAGGACGAGACTTGTTCCGAAGAACAAGCGATGACAGTTCGAGAAATAATCCAAGAATGAATAATAATATGATGAATACAATTATGTGATACTATTGAGCGACATCATTGATGCAAAACCTTCCAACTATGAAGAAGTAGACAAGAAGAAATGGAAGGAGAATACTAGTTCAAGAAGAATGATGTCTAGGATGCAGTATCGAGACCTGAAAGGAAGTCTGTCGTATATTCCATATAAGATCCATCATGCAGTAGATGGAAACATCGTGGGATAGAAGGAAAGATTCGTAGCACAAGGCTTCTCACAGAAAGAAGGCATAGACTACGAAGAGACATTTGTAGCCACTAGAAGTTAAGACACATGACACGCAGATTCATGTGTGCAAATTAAATAAGGCCTTGTACGAGCTTAGAAGACACCCATGGGATAACACATACATGAGGAGGTTGAAGATCACCTAGAATGATGAATATCTTAACCTTTGCTACAAGGTTGAAGATGAAAGCCTATAGAGGATGACAAGCTCACAGATGGGTGCGAGAAGAACTTTTGAAAAGGTTCAAGATAAAGGATCTTGGTATCCAGTGACCCTAGATGGATACATAGAATATTAGTAGCAGAGGAAGCTACTTGTCACTCCAGTACATAATATTTCAATACATAGAGTACGAAAGACAGAGGGAGAATGATGCTCTGCTTCAGAGGGAGTGACTGCAGAAGATCCTGAGGTTCGACATGGTACGATAGGATAGACATATTACTGATGACTCTAGGATTTACCTTTGCTTCAAGGTTGAAGGCGGAATACCAGTGATGGTCTTGTTACATGTCGATGACTTGTTCCTGATAGGAAAAGAGGAATTCATTAATGATGAAAGAAGGATACTTGCTTCCGAGTTTGAGATGAAGGACTTGGATATGATGCACTACTTTTTAGGCATAGAGATGTGGCAGAATGTGGATGGAATCTCCTTGGGACAAGGGAAGTATGCAGTAGAGATCCTGAAGAGGTTCATGATGATGGACTACAAGGCCATGACCACACCTATGCCATCGAACCTGAAGCTATTAAGTGATGCTTCATCAGATTCGGGTGATGCCGCGATGTATCATCAAATGATTGGGTCCTTGATGTGCTTGACGAAAACGAGACCAGATATTTGCTTTGCTGTGAACACATTGATCTAGTTCCTGTCAGATCCGAGATATGTTCACTTAATTGCTGCAAAGCATATTCTGAGGTACCTGAAGGGTACAGTTGACTATGGGCTCAAGTATGAAGCGAATTAGAAGATTAACTTGGAGGGTTATGTGGATTCGTATTGGGCAGGTAGTGCCATTGATAGCAAGAGCACTTCGAGGTGCTGCTTCAGTATGAGATCAGGTGTGAAATCTTGGTTTGGCAGGATGGAGTCCTGCATGGCGCTGAGTACAGCCGAGGCAAAAGATGTTTCCACTTTCTATTTGGGAATTAGTATGTTTCTTTTGAAAACTACTATTTGAGTTGATTGATCTGACTTGCATTTTTTGTATGATGCAGAGAGGAGTAGTGAAACTCCAGTTTGTGATCCAGATCAAGATCTCTCGAAAGAGGGAGTTCTAGCATAGCTGGTGAGATAGGTTGTCTGAGCATAAATCCTAGAGAAGCTCGTAGGTTGCTCAGATGTAATCAGTCCTGTAGGTTGTCCTCAGATGTAATTGGTCATGGTGAAGCTCACAGGTTATCCTTGGACGTAATCATCCCTGATGTGATTCTATGATAGAAATGGCCAGAGTGAAGTTTGAGTACTTTAGGGAGAAGCTTGGTGTTCTCGAGATCAAGGTTCCTTCCAAGGGGAAGTGATGAGTCCATGAGCCCTTCCGACATGGTGGCAGGCCAAGCCTCCTATGGTCAAATGTAAGTGCTAAGCCTTTCTGACATGGTGGTAGGCGAGACCTCCCATGGTCAAATATAAGTGCTGATCCTTCTGACATGGTGGTAGGCGGGGCCTCCCATGGTCAGATATAAGTGTTGTGCCTTTCTGACATGGTGGTAGGATTGGTTCCTCCACATGGTTATATGTGAGTGTAGAGATATTCTGATGTGATTGTGGGACGTGTTCCCACATGATCAGTGTAGAGACATTCTGATGTGATTGTGGGATATGTTCCCACATGATCAACGTAGAGCCATTCTGATGTGATTGCAAGATGTGTTCCCACATGATCAGGTATAGGTGCAGAGCCATTCTGATGTGATTGTGGGATGTGTTCCCACATGATCAGATGTAAGTGTAGAGCCTTTCAGATAAGATGAGGTCGGATGTAAGTGCAGAGCCTTTCTGACAAGATGAGGTCGGATGTGAGTGCTGAGCCTTTCTGATAAGATGAGGTTGGATGTAAGTGTAGATCCTTTCTACCAAGATGAGGTCGGATGTGAGTGCTGGGCCTTTCTGACATGGGTTTTGGATATGTTCCTCCCATGGTCAGATGTGAGTGTTGGGTGTGCCTTTCTAACATGGTTCTTGGATTTGTTCCTCCCATGGTCAGATGTAAGTGTCGGGCGGACCTTTCTGACATGGTTCATTCCATGGTCAGATATAAGTGCTGAAGACGATGAAGACCTACATGGAGGTTGGGCCTACAACCAGGATGAAAAAGGGCTGGCTCTGTAGAACTTCCTATGACGAGAAGAATTGAGAGATAGCACAATTTGTTCGAGATGATGGAAGTAGTGATGATGATCCAGACTTGATGATCCAGTAATGATCCAGATCAAGTGATGATCCAGACTTGATGATCTAGATCAAGTGATGATATAGACTTGATGGTCCAGTGATGATCTAGATGAAGTGATGATCTAGTGACGATCCAGATTAAGTGATGATCCAGACTTGATGATCCAGTGATGATCCAGACTTGATGTTGATCCAGTGATGAGACTTGATGTTAATCCAGTGATGATTTAGACTTGATGATGATCCAGTGATGATCCACACTTGATGTTGATCTAGTGATGATCCAGACTTGATGTTGATCCAATGATGATCCAGTGATGATCCAGAGAAGAAGACTTGTGCTGATGAATTGTGTCAAGAGAATACCTTCCTAGTTAAGAGTGAGTGTTGATGTATTTGTAACTTCAGAATGTATTCACTTGCATATCTTATATTATACCTCGATGTTCCTATTGGGAGAGTCATTAATATAATAAAGTCATGTAAAGTCAATGAGTTTAATCCTCCGTTGTAAGTCTAGGAAATAGTCCCCACAATTGAGTTAAGGTTAACCCTCCTTGTTGATCGGAGGGTAAAGTCCCCACAGTTGTGGGGAATTAGGGTTATTAGACTTGTAGAAGGAGCAAGTCGACATAAGTCGACTTGAACGAAGCCCGACTTAGTCGATCAGCCGACTAAGTCGAGAGACCGACTACGTCGGTCGGCTGAGTAAACACAGTAGTTAGTCTGTTAACTAATAGTCGTGTCGGTTCGGTGAACCGACAGGTAGTTATGATTGTAACTATTTGTAACCTGTATATATTAGGCTGTTGAGCCACACAAGAACATAGTTCAGTTCAGGCTTTGTATGATCTACTGAGAATAATATAATCTGTTCATCCTATCTGTTCTTATCTCTTGTCTCTGTGTATATTTCTGTATATTTTATGTATTATTGGTAACCTTATGTGATCTGAGAGATTACAACATTGGTTCCGTTGCCGGTAGTACATAACTGGAATATATGCTCACATATGATACCAGAGCAGGAGATCAAGGACTGGTGGGAGCGAAAAATTGCTAACTATCTACAAAATTACGCAAGAAGGAACAGATTGACAGTCGCAGAAGCAAAAGCCAGAATTTTCACTGAAACTCACGAAAAATTTGTTGAATCCGTGCCACATCTACTGAAGCAGCTTTTGGATGAGAAAACCGGACAAGACTAAAGAAGCACAGTTACTCCAGAAACTGATCCGAGGAGGACGTACAAATCTCTCGGAGTGGTTCGAAAAGATCGTCGACGACTTCTGTGAGGAACAAGCAGTTGAAGACAAGACTTCTGTGGAAACTGTTCGACAGAAATTTTTCACAGAATTTACTGATCAATTCCTGTGTTCCCTACCGGCTTTACTGTTCAAGTTTCTAATAGAGAAAGGAGCAGGGCACATTGTTGAACCTCGACCTCTATTACGTGAACCACCCTCCAACACTAACTGGGCGGAGAAGCAGAAGCAGTGGGAAAAATTCATTGCTGAAAGGGAGTGGGAATACTTCCTGAGTAAGTAGACACCATCCGAGCTTTCTAAAAAGCGTCGGGTAGGCCATGGGGGGGTAGCTGGTCGTGTGTCGGACCTAGAGCATAGTGGATCCTAGTCGACCACAGCTGTCGTCACCAGTAATGCATAATCGACCGAAGAGGAACTGAAGGCATAGTATTGTACTACAGTATGTCGGACATCAAGAGAATCGAAAGGGATGAAAGATAGAAGAAAAGGGAAGCCAGACGAGAAAGGGCCGCAGAGCTGCAGCAAAACCCTAGGGAGACCGACCATGATGAAGTACCGCCAGAGTCGGGTCATGACTGACGCACAGAAGGCGAAGAAGAAGAGGTGTCCCCTGAAGATGATGAAATGTGGATAGAGCAGCCAGAAGCTCTCCAACTAATTGTTCCCGACGAAGGAGTAACCCTTTCCACAGTAAGTCCGCGTACCAGAATACAAACTATTATTGAAGATGACCTTCGACTAAGAGCTGGTGACATTACCCTCTGGAGCTGACTAGGTGATGAACCATACCCGGGTCGACATCTCGTCATACGTCGACCGATCGAAGGTAACTGGGTGACCTTTCAAATGGCACCCTCCTTTCGTAGTATCCACTTGCTCCTGCCGACGCATGAAGGAGCACCCCCCCTGCCACACACAACTTCAGAAGATACACAAGAGTCAGACCTGGGCACACAAAGTGACAGTGGGTCATTAAGAAGACAAATTATCAACAATCCGCTATTCGACGAGAAAGACTCGACACCCGACAGAAGCACAAGTTCCGTCGACCAAAACCCCATCGTCACCCCGACAGATTCGTCTGACTCAACAAACCCACCCCTTACAACACCACCTCCACCTCCACCTCCGACATCATCAGAGAGTAGTGACAGTGACTCCGACATGGGTCACGGATCTGCTCAAATTCCCCTTTATGAGGGTGATGAAGACCCCAGACGACACTGGTTCGTCTGCGAGTCGATATGGGAGGCTAACAAAGTAACAGAAGAAGACCGACAGATAGCCCAGTTCACAGGAGCCCTTCGGAAAAGAGCTCTCACATGGTATATGACATTTACCGAAAGGCAACCTAGAGCAACGAATTCAGAGATAAAGACACAATTCCTATCCTTTTTCAAGACTCCAGATGCTAAACACCTGGCAGCCAAGAAGCTGAAGACGACCCAACAGAAGCCAAAAGAAACAGTCCGTGATTACGATAAAAGATGGAAGGACCTATTGAGTCAGTTGGACTTTGTCATCGACGAACAATTACTCATTCAATGGTTCCTTGCAGGACTTTCAATGCCCCTGATCTCCATAAACCCTAGTCTTACATTTGAAATCTGGGCTATAGACTTCATAGGACCATTTCCTGTACCAGCCCGATGATCAGGTGCAAGGTATATTATCACTGCAGTCGAATATGTTACTAAATGGGCAGAAGCAGAACCTGTCGAGACCTGTTCAAGTGAAGTAGCTGCTAA
>LPNX010201832.1:29507-60007 GCA_001517045.1 Pseudotsuga menziesii
CCAGGCAAGATAGGCTACTTCAACTTAATAAATTGGAAGAACATAGACTTATGGCCATCCAGCACCAAGAAATACAAAAACAACAGCAGAAATCTTGGCACGACCGTAATATCATAAACAAAAATCTGTCAGTCGGTGACCTTGCCCTACTGTATAATAGTCGAGTCAAAGGCAAGCCTAAGAAACTTCACACAGAATGGATGGGACCTTATGTTGTCGAAGAAATACATCCCAATGGATCGGTCCGACTGAAAACATTGCAGGGCCTGGTATTTCGGAAGCTTGTTAATGGAGCCCGACTTAAACGATACAAAGATTGAAAAAAAAATAAAAAATCATATAACGGTCTTAACTGACACCAAAAACCTATAAGAAGATACAAAAATTCCAAAAATAAAAAACCGTACACTCCGAAACCACCATCATGACAGCCACTCACCCAGTCGACAACCGACTTCATTTCCATCGACCATCTTCATCGACCGACCATGTCGACCGTTCTCACAACCGACACCGACCGCCGACCTGGAGCGTCCCATCCCGCATTAATGGCCTCGAGCCCCGCCCCAGATTCACGAAATCGCACTCGAGTGTTGTAGTTGGCCTGTCAAGTCCACCATTAATTCACCCAGTTTGACACTCCACCCCACCCGCGCCTATAAATAATGGACACCCCACAGTTCATTTACCACACCATGCACCTACTGAGCATTCGAACTCCCAGTCGACTGAAATTTGTGAACCTTGTAAGAATTTCGACCAGTCTGTTCAGTCCGAAACCATGGCACCCAAACGCACCAGAGCTTCGGCTAAGGCTCAAGAACTTCAGGCAGCAGACTCACCCTTACTCCAGCGACTAAAGCGAATCCAAAACGCGAAAGTCCAGGAGGGTCCGTTTCAAAAGCTATGGACGGATATTCAAGAATGGGCGTTTGAAGACCGACGAATGACCCAGGAGGCTGAGAAAGTTAGGCGTAGCACCATATATGCCTATGCAAACGCACCTCTCATGGCCAGCTTCACTGGAACAAAGGAAGGCACGGTCAAATTAATTATCAGTCGTTACCACAACGGCAGATTTTACTTTGACCGACCAGTCGACATCAATGGAGATGTTATCTCCCGACTTACTGGTCTGTCAAACCAGGGTGACCCGGTCCCCATTGGGATCAAGGAAGGGCTCGTCGAACACTTTACAGGTTCAACGTCGGGTAAGAACTCCAAGGGCCTAATGATCAGTCAGATCGAGGCACGGACACCACAGATTGTGGCAAAAATCATCGCCATTACTCTCACCTTGGCTGGTCGTAGCAGTGACCTCAAGCTGGAAATGCTGCACGCCGTCGACAAAATTACAACCGACGGACGCATCTTCAGATGGGCGGATTACCTCGCAGACTTGGTCAAAACCATATGCGAGCGCTGTCAGGAAACATGAGGTATTATTAAATTCCCCTCCTTAATTATTTGGATTGCTATGTATTATATCTGCCCGGAAGGCAGTCCCGTCTTCCGAGAGCCGACTAGGTTTGAGATGCACAGGTTCAAACCCTTTTCCCAAAAAGGAACTGTGCATGAATTGAACCAAGGCAAGGTATTTCTGGAAAACTGGTTCCAGCAGCTTAAGCTGCGCACGACAAGGTGGAGGGTGCCCCAAAACATCCGACGACACATCCCAGCCGACTCACACATCCAGCTGGAGCTCGACCATACATCAGTATGGTCATCAAACACTCAGGATTCAAATGCCAGGGACCTCGACTACTATCCTACAGTCGAGCAGATCTTTCGAGAGCTGTCTAGGCAGACAAAAACCAAAATTCAAATCCCGGAGGCTGCAAAACAGGTCGACTTCTCTATAGTCGAACCTCTGACCGACCAGGAGAAGGAGGAAGATTACGAGCTGCACCTGTATATCAGCACTTTTGTGACGCAGGATACTCTGACTGGCACTCCTAGTTGGGTGCACTTAATAGTGAAGCATCCGACTGCACCAGTAGTGGACCCTCCGACCGAGAAACACCAGACACCACCACCAGCACAATAAACAGTACAACAAACCGCTCCTCCGGCTAGTCAGACAGTCGACCCCGCTCAGACCCCGACAGGAGAAGTCGAGGAAGACAACCCTGAATATGCTGTGTCTCGGAGCATTCTCAAGAAACTGGCGAAGGAGATAGCCATTGCCAGAAGAAACATCAAACTGCAGAAACGTCAGCAAGGAAAAGGTAAGCGCAAGCTTGTCCTTGCTGACTCCACAGATGACGAAGACGAACTGGCAGCCTCAGCACTCGATATTGTCGAGGATGCTCGAGCAAATAAGGTAACTGTTGAAACCCAGTTTCAACGTTTTGTCGAAGCAGGAGCACCCGAAGGTCGGCCAAAGAAGGCCAAAACAACACCACTGTCCGAAGATGTGGTCGACCTGGTGACGACTCCCCCCCCTCCATCTCCGACTAAAATAGTCGAGGAGCAAGCACCAGTGCAGCAGGCCGCCATTTTCCCGGAAATCTTTGAAAGAGCTATTCCTGAAGCACTCAGGGCTAGGGCCAGCACAGATGCTGAACTCAAAGCCTTCTTTCAAACACTACCTGCAATCTTCCAGTCAGCCCAAACAATCAAGACAACAACACCCCTGAAAGCCAGCAGCAAGATATACGCCCAGCAAACGACAGTATTTACAAGGATACATGACGGTGGCGATGTATCAGGCATGGAACAGACCTTCATCGACTACCGACCAGAAGAAGACATTATTTCTTCCGACTAAAGTCCCCAACACCATTCTCCATCACCACCAGGATCAGGAAACCCTCCCTCCCCACCCCCACCCCCATCATCTCCACCACCTCCACCACCGCCTGATTCACAGCCGAGACCCTCATCATCATCACAGCCGGAGGAGAACATACCACCTCCCCAAACACAAAAACCCCCGACCAATGAACCACCCCCTCCGACACAAACCCCTTCGACCTCTGATCCACCCTCCACTTCTGCAGGTCTTCACGACAAACCCACGGAGCAAGCAAAGGAGACCACAAACCCTCTTCCTAGACCCGCTCAGCTAAGGATTAGCTTACAGGATGTAAGCTCGTTGACCGACTCAGAGGTTGGCCAGCTACTCAACACCCTAGCAAAAGAGTCAAAGAGGAGGACGACCCGACTAAGGAAACAACTCAAGGATAAGGAGACAGAAGAAGTCGAGTTCCTCGACAAATGCAGGTCTCTTGTACAGACTGTTACCCCAGTACCTGTCGAAGCTGCTACCGACCGACCGCTGGAACGAGCATATCAGCTGTTTGAAGGTTTGGTGTCGACCATACAGACCCACCTCCAAGAGACTAAGGCCGGGCAAAAAGAAGAAACTACCCGACTGCTCCTGACTCAGCACACAACATTCTCGGAGGCTCACAAACTTCTACAAGACCACATGGAGGAATCCATTGTCACTGAGGAAGTACTCCAAGATTGGCCTACTCATTATGGGCAGGTCTATACTCAGACGTGGCAGACCAGACAAGGCATTCAGGCCTTGGAAAGAAGGAAGTCGACTGAGACAGAACTGAGGCAGACAATCGAGGAACAAATAGTGATGGAAAACACTAAGCTGCAGCAGTTGGAACGTGAGGCACACCAGTGGGTTCAGCAAGCCCTTCCCAACTTGGAGAAATTCGACAACATCTGTCCGCAGATGAAGAGACTCCTTGAGACTGCGGAAGAACACAATCAGCTGATGGGCCCCAACATGGAAAATATTGCAGAAATGCCCATGGCAGTGAAGATGTCGGTACTCTCAAATCTTACTACTCTGACCATCGACATTCAGAAAGCTTTGCAGACATGGACAGACTTTCAACATCAGCTTGCCATCACAGCACCAGCAATAGTCGAAGTCTGCGTGCAGAAGAGACCAACTATTCGTCTGCACAGCCCACCTCAGTAGCAGTATCCCTTTGCAATCTATTTTTGTACTTCTAATCTATTTTTTTACCTCCCTCTTTCTTCGGGACGAAGAAATGTTTTGTTTGTGGGGGAGATGTAGAAGGAGCAAGTCGACATAAGTCGACTTGAACGAAGCTCGACTTAGTCGATCAGCCGACTAAGTCGAGAGACCGACTACGTCGGTCGGCTGAGTAAACACAGTAGTTAGTCTGTTAACTAATAGTCGTGTCGGTTCGGTGAACCGACAGGTAGTTATGATTGTAACTATTTGTAACCTGTATATATTAGGCTGTTGAGCCACACAAGAACATAGTTCAGTTCAGGCTTTGTATGATCTACTGAGAATAATATAATCTGTTCATCCTATCTGTTCTTATCTCTTGTCTCTGTGTATATTTCTGTATATTTTATGTATTATTGGTAACCTTATGTGATCTGAGAGATTACAACAAGACTCTCCTAGAGAAGTCGGCCCTGGTAAGTAATTGTGAAGTGAGGCCGACTTGTTGGAGTGGAAATAAAGTGAACGGAAGAATATAAATAGAAGTGAGGCTCTTCTCATTTCTACACATAACACACACTCACTCAACTGGGGTGCATGAGTGAGAGAAGAAGTGGTCACACAAGTGAGAGAGAGAACAATTGTGGAAATCATATTTTCTGTCTTTGGGTTTTACTGCTGCCATTGGTGCTCATTCTATCTCCAAGGAAGTTGCGGGGTTTTCTCCTTTATGGTTTTGATGAGGAAAATTCTTTGTGTCTCTTGTCTCTTGTGATTATTGTTGTGCATGTTATTCTCTCAGATAAGATCCTAAGATCATATTGCTTAAATGATAAAAATCTAATAGTCTTGGCTATCCTGGCCATTGTTCTAGTAGAACAATTCCACCCATACATTTTTGTTTTAACACCATTAACTTTCCCATCTGATGCTTTGAGAAAGGTGGAAAAGACTTCTCTGAATCTTTTAGCAATTATGACGAAGGCTCCACCTAAAATAATAGTGTCATCTACATATTGTGCATGATTATCATTTTTTACTCCTCTGGCAATATTTAGACCTTTGAGTTCTCCATTGTTTTACATGGGCTTAAAGACTCGACTACAATGAGATATAAAAGAGGGGAAAGCAGGCAGCCTTGACGGAGTCCTCGAGAGGCTTGAAAGAATCCAGTCGGTATGTCGTTAACAAGAGGCGCGATCCAAGGGCTGCTTATGCATGCTTTGATCCATTTGCAATTTTTTTTGGAAAATCCAATTTTGAACATTATCTCAAATAAAAACAAGTGATTCGCCCCGTCAAAAGCATTTTCCATGTCCAGCTTGATGGCCATATATTGCTGTTTGCGTTCCAAACTTGAATAAATGGCCTCTTGGACAATGATTATATTATCCTTGATTTTCCTACCAGCAACGAAACCTCCTTGAGTTTCCGAAATAATCTTTGCCACGATTTTTTCATTCTTATAGAAAGGTTATTGGTAAGAATTTTGTAAGAGGTGTTACATAAGGAGATGGGATGGAACCTATCAATCAAAAGAGGATTTTTTTCTTTTGGGATCAAAGCCAAGAAGGTGGAATTTGTTGTTCCTCCGATTTTATCTTTTTTCCTAGTCCAGTTTAGCATTTTCTTTAGATCTTCTTTGATGATGTCCCAAGTAGCTCGATAGAAGTTGACTGTAAACCCATCAGGTCCTGGGGACTTGTCTGGATGTAGGGTCCAGATTGCTTCTATAATCTCATTTTCAAAGATTAGCTTTTCCAGTTCCTTGTTTGCTTCTTCAGAAATGCTAGAATGGATTTCTATTAGCATCTCCGCTTGGGAGAGACGCTCCATCTCGCCACTATTAGAATACCATTGATTTAAGTGATGCAAAGCCAGATTCTTGATATTGTCTTGCCCAAAGATAATTTGGTTATTGTTGTTTTTTAATTCGTTGATGAAGTTGAAGCTCAGTCTAATTTTGGTTTGTTTATGGAAGTAGTTTATGTTTTTATCTCCTCCTTTTAACCAAAGTTGGTGAGATTTGATTCTTAGAAACTCTTCTTCATGTTTGGCTACTTTTAGAATTTGAAAGTTTAGGGCCTTTTCTCAAGCTAATATTTTAGGAGCGATGTCTTCTACATCCATTTTAGAGTGGAGGGTATCCAAACCCGATTGAAGTTTTTTTTTACAATGGCAGGTTTTGAGTAGAAGGTCGCTACCCAGTTTTTTAGAGAAGAGAAAACAACCATGAGCTTTGATTCCCATATAAAGCTGGGGGAGCCAGAGAAAGAAGATTTCCATGCATAGTGAATAAGATCTAGAGTTTTAGCGTTGTTCAACCAAAGGTGGTTGAACCTAAAGGGAATAGGCCCCAGGTTTGTAGGTAAGGAGATGGATAGGGAGATGGGCTTATTGTTAGAGGTAGCTGAAGAAATAATGTGAGAATAAGGAAGAAAATATTTTTGAAGGAAGGTTGTACTTACCAGAAACTGATATAATATTGCAGCAATGTGTCCTGGTCTAGCTCACTTATTGCTCCAAGTGAATTTCCCATTTTTGGGCATATGATCCAAAAGATCTAGTTCTGCTATCAGATCTTCTAGTTTTTTGCCAAAAGAGTCTCTACTGATCAGGCCTCCTCTGTTTTCCACGCTTGATTTTGTTGTATTGAAGTCTCCATCTATGCTAACTTCTTTCCCATGTAGATCCGCCTTCAAAGAGAGTAAAGATTCCCAAAAATCCTTTTTTTCTCTGTAATGGGTAGGCCCATATACATTGCAAATGTAAAAAAGTTCTAGATTTATTTTATCTTGCACTTATACTAATATCCAGTGTGTGTTTTCTTTTGCTGATTTGATATTGAATTTATCTGCTCGACATAAAGTTTCTATTCCACCTAAGGCGCCTCTAGAACTAATGGCCTTCCCAACACTGGATTTCCAGAAGAGAGATGACCTGCTCATAACCTCGTCTTCTGGCATTTTAGTCTCTTGGACAAGCAAAATGTTTGGTTTCTCAGTATTTATGATATTTTTCAAAGCTTATTCCTTGATTGATCCTCCCATGCCTTTGCAGTTCCAAGAGACTAGTTTCATTATTTCTTGGATGCCTGAGGCCCTGCTCAGGGCCTGAAGTCTCTGGCTCCAAAATATTTGACATTCTGAATCAGTCTGATATCTTCTATGTTAAGTTGCCTTCCTAGTTCTAATTCTATTTCCACCTCTTGCTCTCGTTGTTTCCTTTGATATTTTCTTCCTCTCATGGCTTGGGATGGCCCTAGCCCTGTTGTTTCCTGAGTTTCTTGAGATGATTGTTGACTTGGGGATGTCTATTTTGGGTTGATCCTGCCATGCCTAACTATTTCTACCCATGTTTCCCCAGGGGAAGGCGATCTTTCATAAGTTTTCCCAATGTTCTCTTCATCTGTTGCCACCATCTCTACCCAAGTTCCTCCAAGGGAGACCGACCTATTGGGGAACTTCTCTGAGACCTATTCTACCACTGGTGGGGAAAGCGCTACTGAGGATTGGGTCCTGCTTCTTTCTATTCTATTTTCCTTGTTCTAAGTTTCTAGATCTGGGATTTCCCCTTCTTCGGTTTGGAGAGCATCAAATTGATTGCTAATGAGGGTTCCTGAGCTTTTAGCAGGTTGATCCTGTATTTTTCCCGACCCTTTTCTGGGGTTACTAATAGAGGTATGGTTTGTCTTTTTTCCTCTCTTTTCTTGTTTCCATCCTTCTTTCAGATTTTTTTCAGCTTCTTCCTGTATAGACTTAGGGAAATTCTTTACGAAGTGTCTGTATTCATGACATTTCCTGCATTTGAATGGTAGTTGTCCGTAATCTACCTTCTGATAGAATTTCCATCCATCAATGAATAGATTAACTCCTTCTGGTAGCCCTTTTTCTAAGTCTACCTTGACACAGATCCTAGCACGGGCGAATAAGGGGCCTTTTGGTTCGGCTTTGTCTATGTATCCGCCTAATGAATAATCGATCAACTGCAGGGCCTCATTATTCCGGCAATGGAGAGGTAAATGAGGTAGCCGAACCCAGACCGACACTGCTAAAGGGACATCCTTTTCTGGATCAAATGACAGTGTCTAACGATTGAGATATAGACCTCAGGGGCCCGTAAAATAAGGGCCACTTTGGAAAATAAGATATTTATCTTCTTCGTTTTTTAATAGAAAGGTGTAAAATCCTTTGCCACAAAAACAATGTTGCAAACCCCCGATGATGAGAGGTGGATGAGAGGAATCCATTTTTTGGAGATCCATATCTCCGTGGATTTCAGTGAAGGATAGATACCTGAGAACTGCCCAATTAGACTCATAGATAGAGCTTTCATT
The DNA here is from genome assembly GCA_001517045.1 of Pseudotsuga menziesii. Lineage (NCBI taxonomy): Eukaryota > Viridiplantae > Streptophyta > Pinopsida > Pinales > Pinaceae > Pseudotsuga > Pseudotsuga menziesii. The sequence goes on from LPNX010201832.1 coordinate 37,790, forward strand.
CATGAAGCTGTCGACATGATTTGAACTCTTGGCATTGCTACTCGCTTCACAAAGTTGGAGAGTAGAGTTGTAGGAAGAATCAGGGTGGAGGCAACCAAGTCCTCAAAAGCAAGATCTAGGTTACTTCTAGGTTCGTTTGGAGGAGGATCTTGCAGTTGAGAAGCCATGCAACCATCATGAGGAGCATGAGGTGAAGGAGAGGAGCATGAGGTGAAGGAGGTCTACAATCCAAGGATGCAAAGCAGAGGGGATTCTTGCAAGGATCAGCCTGCCCTAGTATGACCTCGACCCTCATAAAGACCTGTGCACTAGCCTGCTGACGAGATCTCTCAGCATTCGACTGGAATCATCTCCCTGTGGACTAAATACAAACATACTCAACACAAGCAAATTTTGATTTACCTGTGACTCACCTTGCCACAATGTTTCTAATGTGCTCCTCAACGCTGAAAAATAGGAACAAATAATGGGAAATATATGAAGGTTGGGAGATGGAAAATGGACTCAAACTGCAACTAAGGATGTCGACACCATACCATAGCAGGCATGGAAAATTTAAAAAATTGAAAAATGGGCATGGAGGAAGTAGGTAGGGTGTTCCATCTCTTAGACGTGCACCATCTTACTCATATTCGCAGACAACAACTTTACAACTGTGTAGAGCACTAGAACACTATGCTAACGTTCGTCGGAGAGGGGTCTAATGGACGACATTCAAAAAAGGAAAACTCAGGGCGAAATCATCGTGTTGTTAGACAACTCCGTTATCCTTAGGTGTTTCCAAATTTAAATAATATTTTATTATTATTAAATATATAATAAGATTTTTTAATTTAATTATTATTGTTAAATGTATAATAATATTATTTAGTTAAATATAATTTATCAATTCACAATTTTAATAAAAAATATTATTTATCAATCATCCTTCACTTTTCCCTAATCTCAAGGGGTTGGGTGATAATTTCAATTGTCACAAAATTAAAAACATTTTTTTCATTACTGTAAATTCTAACACTCCTATAAGTGATATGTACATATGATCATGTGTTTTAATCCTTGGGTGAGGACAGTAATAGCCTACTAGCCCAATCACCCATCCGACAAAAGAAACCCAAAGTTAAAAAAAAAACTTGTTAAAATGGGTTCACGAAAGCATTAATTATATTATTGATTGTATACAACTTTTAATATAATTAAAAGTGCATGTAGAAGTGAAACATAATATGGAAATATAGTTCGAAATAATATATTTTTAACTGTATACAACTACATGTAATTGGTAGTCCAATATGTTCTTACTTAGTGTTGAATAATTGTTAATAAGAAATCATTCAAATTTCATTTTTTGTTGTAACCTGTATTTGATGGACGATAAAAGAAAAATAATGAGGCAATATAAGCTAAAATAGAGAACCCATAAATTTAACATTATACAAAAACATGGAATCCCCAAAATAGGGACGATGCATATGGCATTATTACCGTTAAATGTAAACTTGTTGGACTGAAGGGTTCAATGTTGATTAACTCAAAGTCCTCAATATTATAGCTCAAAAATGTGTACATCTGGGTGACATTTTAGTAACTCAAAAATATTGTGAATAATAATTTACTAGAAGAAGCATTAAGGACAACTGGAACTATTTAACTAACCATGGATTCATAGCTTTGGATTGTAACTCAACTTAAACAAAACTACTACCATGATATCATGTTTTCAACATGATAATAATAGTGAACATCTTACTCTCCTACATAATGTGAAGCTTTCTACTTGTAATATAATGCAAGCAGATGATCAAATTGGTACCCCAAAAACAAGTAGACAGAGATGGTAAATTACTCTTACAGTAGCCATTGGTAGAATTGGATTGTTGGGACAAGGCTATTACTTGTTTTTCCAGAACAAAAAAAATGTTTAAATAAAAATGTTGTAATATGGTTACCTCTAAATTTACACGAAGGATGGATTTTGTCTATAGTAACTACTAAAAGTGGTATAGTTTTATATTATTTATAAGTTTCTTAACGTATAGGTTGGTTCTTTACATTTGCTTAGATAATGCAGGGAGCTACGTAGCGGTGAAATGAGGTACCAAATTTCAGTAAGTTATTACCTAAATTCAAATTGCAATAAGGGAAATCCGCAAAAGGGTCAGGTGAATGTTGAGAGATACTGTAATTACTATTACAATAGTCAATTGCTTGAGAAACATAAGAAAATACCCATCTTCAACATTTAATAAGTAACAATGTCTGAAATTATAGACCAATAATTGCAAATTTTACATGATTGCAACGCTAAATTTTAGTCTGGTAAAACCTTCTCCTTCACAGTAGATAATACTAAAAAATAAGAAGTCAAAGGCAAAAATAACCCATTACAAAACAAACCTTCTATAGGGCAGACAAAATCTCCTACATCCGTGTGATGGTGATCCAAGACTCATGTATCTACTAAATAAAATGGATTTACCAAAAGGTTTTAACTTGTAATTGAACAGTAAATACAACTTACATATTTTCGTTGGAAGACATCCGGATAGAGATAAAATTATCCTAGCTTCTTAATCTGCCAAAGTCCTAAGGCTGACCAGAGGTGGACTTCATCTTGGCTGAACTGACACATTCTTGCAGATTGTTAATCAATCTAATAACTATAGAAGTTGTCCTATTAGACTAATCTTCTATAATTTCCAAGGTTTTAATTGTATTACCATCTTTTACCTAAATTTAGTATAGTCGATTTGAACCTTAAACTGCTACATACATGTAGGAAATGAGTGACTGATTGAGGTCATAATACTAAATAAATTTAAAATAAAATGTTCCACATTCAAGTCATGCAAAAAAAACCCCAAACCTCAATGTGAATACCTATTGCATGGCACAATTTTTCATCATAAATTAAAATAATAAATCATAAATAAACAAAAAAAAATAACATCTATTCATCAAGAATCCCCAATCCCAAAGGAAGGAAATTACAACTGTTCCACTTTTGAGCCATGCACCTTAGTCCAATCCAATGACTAGTCCACTTTAAATGAATTTATCTTGGTCATAGTTTTGAGTTAACATAATTATCTTGGTCATAGTTTAGTCACATAGTTTTCAAATTCTATCTTTAGTCACATAGTTTTTAATTAATTGGTATTTAATTCAAATAAAAAAATATTTTAAATATAAGATCTTTAAAGCTTATGTAAGGTAAGATTACAATGTTTTTAATCCAAAAAAGTAATTTTTTTTAAAATAAATATAATTAATAAATTGTATAGAAAAAACGTTTTTGAAAATATACATTTTAATATAATTATATTAAACAAATAATAAAAAAATAAAATTTATTATTTAAATAAATATAATAATTAAATTGTACAATTGAAAAACTTTTGAAAAAATACATTTAAAAAATTAGATTAAACAAATAAAATAAATATTACAAAACTTTTATGTTCTTAATCATGCAAATATTAATGAGTATGCAATTCTCTTAAAAAAATTATAATGAGTAATTGTAATTGTTTGACAAAGGTATAAGGGCAAGAAGATTAAAAGAGTTATAAGATAAAAGGAGTTATAATTAGCCATTGTAATAGCCTAAACAACTATTATATATATGAATTAACAATTTAAGGTAGAGAAGAAGAAGGTTTGATGAAGGAGTGAGGGTTTGTAGAGATGGCGTTGGATCATATGTTTTTTATAATATTATTCTCGACGGCATGCCCTCACAACCTTAGGACTTTTTACTTATTCTCTTTTTGAGGTCTTTGGTTCCGAAAGGATTGGGTACTTCCTACAATATTGGTTTTTCAACTATACCTTACGTCATATCAATTTTGGCATTAATGGAGGAAGATTTAGATTATTTAGAGGATAGCCTCATATAGGACCAAATTTTTAGCTCCTCACCAAGTGTTGCTTACCTGATGCATCGACTTTCTAGGTCAATATGGGTGATGAGGTAATCTCACCCTTGTCTCCTCAACATTTAGGTCATATACCCTCTCTGATGGTGGAAGGTACATCTGATTAATTAATTCATAGTACATTTTTGGGTCATGAGTAGGTAAAAGCCAATACTCTTATGGCCTCAACGCCCTCCACGTTGTGAGGGGGATTTTCAAATCTGTCCTCACCTTTACTCTTGAATCTCCTCCATGATGTAAGTAATGAACCATTGCAAGTCTATGGTAATCTCTATGTAGACCCTTTCTTGTGTATCCCCATGGAGGAGAAGAAGTCTCCAGTTTTGAAGGAGTTGAGAGAGGTCAATTCTAGGCTAGGGTTTAATGATCTAAATTTGGATCCAAATGAAGAATGGCTTCACTATTGGCTCAAAATGATTGGTAAATGGTTGCTTGTGGTTAAGGACAAGGAAGAGGATGCAGTGAAGGTTTGAAGGGCCCCATGTCACCACTAACATAGTTTTCGTGCATCAAGCAATCACTCCATCAGTAATATTAATGTAGAAAATGACGATAGCTAGCTCCGACAACTTTGACTTCTTCAAGCTATTCTCCGACAACGACTACTTATCTGACTTGTTTATTTCATGCATTTTGTATGTAAATCACGTGAATATATCTCATAGATAAATGACTGGGGAAAATAAGGAAATTAAACAATTGGGGGAAGATGAAGGGTTGGGGACGCTTGACCTTCCATCTATCCACCAAGCCAACCATCCATCTATCCACCAAGCCAACCATCCATCTATTTACCATTTATCCACTAAGATAAGGGGGCCTTTGGCTGAGATTGATGGGAGGTTGTCCAAAATTTTCCACGGGAAGTTGATGCTATTGTAGAGAGCCTATAATTGCACCATTGTCGACAATAAACTTAGATGTGTGAATCCTTCAATGTTGGTTTTCCCCTTTATAGGGGTTTCTAGGGTTAATTTTTTGTTCTTATTGATAGATGTTTCACTATTGAGTTCTTCAAATATTGGTTGAAGTTTTGCTTTGATCTTTCAATCACTCCAATCACTAGTTTTGATCTTTAGCAAACAAGAAATTTGTTTTCCTCTTGAAACTAAAATTATTATTTAAATGTTGTCACTACATCAATGACAACACCTTATTCACCCATTGTAGAAGTGGCCATCTCAATGGTTCCTTTGTTGAGACATTTATGCCACAAGGACCACAACTTATGCATATGGATCCATAAGCACAACATGATGGATGTGCATTGTATGGGAACAATACTCACATGATTCCCAGCCTGATTAGCACCATCATACTAAACTGTGCTACCTCACCATTACCTTCGACACATGAGCCTCTTCGAGCCAAGACTCCATGCCCATTTCTATTGTGTGGCGACACTTCCCACTAGTTTCAATGTACCGTTGAGGGAGTTATCCCCCCTTTACCATAGACCATTGATAATGCCTCCTCCATGAATGACTTACTCACCAATGACGATTCATCCTCCTCCAATGAATACTGAGATCCACCACATCCATTACATGATTAGCCACTAGGGGCTCTCTATCCCAAGAGGAGTTTGCTTGGGGGCACTCACTAACAATCATTGGTCTATTTACCGATGCAATCCATCTTAGCATATGCCATTTACATGTGCACCTAGATTCCCAACTAGTTATCTCCCAGCTACATAATGTATTTTGTGTCTTGAATCCACTCCTATTTCACAAGTTTTTGCAAGTGAGCCTTCTCATATGGTATTTTGAAACCATCACGTTCATGCATGTTCCTAGGACAGCCAATGCATTTTTTGATTTCGTTGCAACCAAAGTGTTGAACTGACACCTTATACATCAAGTTTTTATCTAACCCTACACAAAACAAAGCATATATATATGTTTCTTGACCATCATACAAATTGTGTGTAATTACCTACAAATACACATGCAAAGCTGATTATATGAAAATAACAAGGATGAGATAAAGGCTTATCTAAATCTCGTGACATAAATCAAATGCATAGATATCCTAGAATCAACATAATCATCCTCCTAAGCACAAAAAATGGATGGTACAAATGATTTCGAAAAATGATCCCACCCTTATTTATAGAGATTTGACCCCAATTTCAAACATTTTTCAAAACCAAAGCATAAATCCATTTGATGAACCATTCACACCATCTGAATCAATGCATCTATTTCTATGTAGTGACACTACTCACTTTTTTAATCTGAAACATTCCACCGAACACCAATTTTTATGCACACCCCTCAGGTGGGCTTTGTTTTCAGTCATTATTTCTACATTGTCAATACCTTTATCATGTTCTCTATCACACTTGGGTATCTGCATCATGTTTGCAGGATAATGACCAACATTAGGATTCAAACCCTTTCAGTAATGGTGTAAGACGTGTATCATAGGTATCATTATGAAACTGATATATCAACAATGTTTTCCCTCTACTTACATTGCATTTACCAATTCTCCTATTGATCACCATAAGTTCCTAATTCCCAGTAATGATGTGACATCAACGTTGTCACTGAGAATAACATGCTTCCCCCATGGGTGTTCCCACCAAGGAAACCCCCATCATAATTTGACACCCATGGTGTCGAACCCCCATAAGTTTGCAAACATCCCTTACATCATAAGGGTAAAATTTACTTATCCCACTCAAAACCATGGGAACTTTATTCATCATCAAATCAATTATGTGGTTCACCCAAAACTTTGAGAATCCCATCCATCCTCAAATTGATCCCTCGACACACTCAAAACTGTCGGGACCCCAACAATTATTCTTTATTACAAACAAGTTCCCTAATCCACACAAAATCATGGTAAACCTTGATTCTTTTGGCAGTAACACCTGGTCACCTTTGATCGATGTAGTTGAGTCTCTATATTCCTTTCATTGTTAGTTTGGTCACCTTTGATCGATGTAGTTGAGTCTCTATATTCCCTGCATTGTTAGTTTTGTCAATCACTATTACCCTTAGTATTTTGTCTCCAACAAAAGCATTCATCTTCAATTTGTCTCCCTACATTACACACTATACTTATATTTTGAAGAATGTTGTTGTCAGCTACCCCTTAAGTTTACATCGATGAAAGGAAGTTATGAGCCCCACACTTATCATCCAATATTCTGTCTGGTATGTTAGTATTACAGTTGGTTACAAAATGATCTTGGTTCATAGGATAATACCCTTTTCTTATCATCTACTTCAACTCTCATTGACATCAAATCACCATATTTTGAGAGTTGCAGTTGTTATAGTTGTACCGTGGGGTCTCTTTCAATCAATATAAGGGATCGCCTTGAACTAAGTAGGGAGAGTCATTAGTGCACCCTTACTTAGTGGTTTCCCCTTGCTCGACATCAACACATCTATTGCATTAGGAGGAGTCATACATTTTGATTGTAGAAATGTTCACATTTACAAATCATGGTCATGGAACATTTGCTACAGTAAGGTTCTCCATCCAACAACTTCACCAATATTTCGGTCTCGCTTCTTCAACAGTTCCGCTTCTTCAGTTTCAAGAACACCATTTTTAGGTTCATCTACTTTCACATGGATTGAAGTCTCCTTTTCCATGTCCCAACAATATCATGAGTTGACCACTAGGTCTCCTCATATTATACTCATCTTGACATATTTTCATGAGAATGGGTATGCCCACATTGTTTGTATAAAACACCACTATTTGTTATAGATTCACCAACAATATTCCCCCATGGGAGGAATTTTTTGTCCACGTGTGCTTTCCAACCTGAAATAACAAGAGAGGAGTATTAAAGAAACAATTATGCATTATCGGCCCTACAATACCCTCTGAACCTCATACCTCAGGGGGCATCTGTTAACACTCAATTTTTTCATGCATGCGACATAAGTTAGCTAATCATGCAGTAAGATGTCATCAATGTATAGCATGCACCCCGTCAAAGACATCCTAATCAGATCCAAAAAGTAGTATGAGTACAAAAATTCCAAAGAATAGTCAAAGGAAAAGGTCACACATCTAAACCTCTATTTACTAGTGCTACAACATGTGTTATCAGTTATGTGCCCACACAATCCTAGCACGTATTTTCCTTTGAAATCCTTGTGACCACCAAAATAACGGTATCTCAACCACTAGTTGTGCATTGAAGGTTCATAAAATCTCCCTCACCAACAAAAAATTAAATTTGTCTCTTCATATGATGGGGTGGTATTGAATATCCCCCTTTGTGTACCTTGGATCTAGTTCCTGAGGTGATAGGGTTCATACTTGGATATAGATGTTTCTTGGCCACTCTTGTCCTAAAAGGAAGCCATGCGCATGCATCCAATAGGGGAAAATTTGAGTAAGCTGATGTTGCTATAATTGTGTCGATTCTTTCTCATAGCTCACCTCTTCCTCCACCTATTGTCATTCCATAATCTCCCTTTCCTCCTTCCTCCAAGGGGCAAGTGTTTCCTCTCATGTGTTCTTCAATTTATTTAGAATTTAGCATGGACAAAAAGGAACTTTCTAAGGGAGTTTGTTGGCTTCCCTTGAACCCCTCATCTCTTAGGTGACACTACTTTTAACCATCTTGACCATTGGGCAATCTAAATTTTTTTATCATCTTCCTTTTGTTGCAGTTTGGTATCTCCATCCTTTTGTTTTTATTTCATGTTTTATTTGTTTTTATTTTCATTTGTTTACTAACAAGAACTTGCAGGATCACTTTGGAGTCATTACATTTTCTTTAGTAACACAATATTGGCCTTTGTTGACATACTCAAAGTCTTTCTACCTCTAAAGTGGTAAGGGATGCACAACTTTGTTTACATTTTCCCACAAGATAGGCCCTTAACAATCCTTTATAATCAAGGATTTGTTGGCACCCCACCAACTCCCCTTGATTTTACAAAAAATAAAGCCCCCCCCATGTGAATTTTGTAAATATTTAGCTATGGGCTTAGGGGATTTCATGGATTTCTTTCTTTGCTCCTTTACTCTTTGGGTTGCTTGTCATTTGACTTGGTTTTCATGAAAAACAATTTGGTGGTCATTTACTCTGACGAGTATTTTTCCTTGAGTACTTCAAGTTAGTGTTTATGGTTACCTTTCTTTGATGATTTTGCGACTTCATGATTTTTATACTGAAACAATTAGTGAAAATTCATAATTATTTATTTTCATTACACACCTTTACTGATTGTGTTATACACACATTATCATTTTGTCGTTAGAGTCCTTTTACTTTCTAGTGGCTTAACGATGATTGCAAGTTCTTATTTGAGGTACACTGAGTTAAATGTGTACTTTGGTGTGAGTTTGATTATCTTTTATAATTGAGAAAATAAATTTATTTGTTCTTTAATTTGATATAAATAAACTTTAGGTTTTAATATTGTGTTTCATATTTCAAATACATACTTACATTAAACTGAATATGAAACCAAATTTTATTATTAAAACTATATATTTATTCATAATTATTTTATATATTCATTTAAAAATGATCTTCTCAAAACACATTAAAGTAATAACCAAACTAATTTAACAACTATATGGAAAAATAAAATAATATATGTTATATACTTTACATACTAGCAATTACCCCAAGAAGGTGCAATAATACGCCGATAGGTTGTTGTTGGAGGGTAAAAAACGCTAAAAATAGGAACTAAAATGAATTGGTGTAGACATGGAATTGTACCTTGAGAAACTATGAACACGTTTTGCAAGGAAGGGAAATGAAGGGGCAAATGCAATAGACAAATGCAACAAATTGTTCACCTCGTAATGGAAGGAGGCTGCAACCTTCAACCTCATGGAATTTTGTTTTCTAAAACAAAGGAGTGATTACTTCATTTAGTATTCTCAATAAACAACACACCAAAAGAGAAAATTTCCAACCTAAGAGGAACACAAACTCTCTTACCCAAAAAAAGAGACAAGTCACTCACTTGGATGTGCAATGTAACACTTTACCCAATGAATTATTCACTTTGGGGGAAAGTAAGCTCTTAACCTCAACAATTTGGTAGCATTGCCATTAAGCTCAACGTTGACCTTTTACAACTGTTTCTTGTTGCCTTAGTTCATCACTATTTCGACCTACAATTTTTCATTTACCCCTAAAACAAGTTTACTTAATCATATTTTGGTTTTAGGTGGACTCTTTATGTGGACAAGATCAACATCTAAAAAACTATTTATATGGATAGTGTGAGCAAGATCTTATTTCTTGTCTATTTTTTAGGTTGACCCAAAATTGACTAGTGAAGCATGTGGATATAATAGTAGTAATAAAGAATGTGATCTCTTGTTTTTTACATGTCTATAGGAGATCTCCAAAAAATAATGAAACATTATGATTATCTAACGATAATGAATGCGTGAGAAAATTAACCCCTTTATAGGTTGTAACCTTGGGCATAGTGCACAAATATTAATTCCACGTTGTTCCCATATTTCATATTTAATAATGTGTGCATTGAATTGATTAACTTTGATTAGTTTTTTTGTGATGTGTTTCCTTTTTAAAATGATTCATACTTCATCATCTGACATGTCATCCAATTAGTGCCTCTAAGGCTAAAGTTAGAACTTGTGCAGAGTGCATTGAGCCATATATAAGGTGGTTCAAGGTGCTAACTTTGGTCATTGGTATTGAATTGTATTATATCATGTAGAAGTCTTATTTCATATAGCTGGTCTTGATTTTGTAGTCTCAAAGGTGATTTTGCATGATAAGATGCTCTTGAACTTTGGCACAAATGATAACCGTGCGGTCCAAGGATCATAGACTGGGAAGTGATGTTGTCCATCACATTGGTAGGAGGATTATAAGAATTAATCCCCATTGTATTAATCAATAAGTGATGCACTTGTAGTGCACTTTTTCGAGTGAATTACTTCTCTCGAGTGAGGAAAATCCCGCCTTAATGATATCAATGAGTAGGAAGGCATTACTATGAGTATGTATAATCACCATATCGACTAAATTGCATTGGAATGTTGATATCACTCAGAAGTTTAGTGTGAGTTATTTTCTAAAGTAATGTGAGACTATTAGGTTATAAAATATAATTAATCTTAAACATGATATGAATGCTAAAATAACATAGTAAAGTTAATATTAAAAGCAATTTCACCACAATGTTTAATGATGGTAAACGAATTGTCTCATAATTTCTGTATATAGTTTGCAATGTTCGAATTTAAATTTACATTTTCTGAATTTGAAACAAACCTTATTCTCGATTGAGAAGTTGTGTGACACAAAATGTTTGTATTTAATGAAACTTCTACATTACAACCTCTTCATTGGCATTGAACATTCTTGATTTGTTTAATGAAACCCAATACTTTGTTAAATATTTTTTGAGTTGATATAAAAGTGCATACAATAATGAGTGGAAGAAACACAATGTTGATAGGTTTTATGTTCAAATGCATAATATATTTCAAATGTACTATATTTAGGCTTGTCTTACTTTGTGTTATAGATATGTTAAATGAAAACAAGATTGATATCTCAAGTAGGCTATAACCGTGTCATGACTTAGGTCTAACATAACTAGAGATAATTTGAGAAAAATGTAGATAATATTAACGATTATGGTATGCCATTATGGATATCAATTTTGTGTAATAAACAACAACTTTACATCATTTCAGATTTTGTACAGATTCTCATAGAAAAAGTTCAAAAATCGATAAAATGTTTTTATACACTGTATAGTTTTCTTAATTTGCAAAACAAGTTGGAGAAAAAAATATAATTTAATTTCTTTTATGTATATCTTTTATAAATTGATTGTGATTTTGACATCACTCATTCCTCATTACAAATGGGTTTTAAAACATATTTCTCACAATATTTTTTTTTAAAATAAGTAATTTGTAAAACATTATGAATAAATAGTTTTAAAAAAATGTATCTAAAATATTGTTTATATAAATATAATTAAATAACTTTAAATATAATATATGATATTTTATTATTATTATATATAATTATTTTTAATGGCCATTAATTCCTTCTATTGCGACTAGGTTTGGTCTCCTGGACTCTAAAACTAAATAAATAAAATAAAATTTAATTGTTTTAATTATGTTGGATTTGTGATAAATAACTTTATATAAAAATTTTGAGTTTTGATTAGTATTTATTTCTTCATAATTTTGGTGATTATTTGTATTTTAAATGTTTTGAAACTTGGACCTTATTTTTATGTAGGTTAGACATTCCAAGAAAAAATCATGATTTATTTTATTAATGTCATAAATTTATGTTTTCTTGTATACAATGTTGATTTGGTCTTCTCTAATACCATAAAAGGGTGTTCTTATTTTTACAATATTTATTTTTTCTTTAAAATACCAATAGTAAAAATTGATAACTTTGATTATCTTATTCTCAATTTCTTTCTCCACATCTTTTCTTTAAATTTAGTCATAATTCTACTCTTAATTTTATCAGTATCTAGTCATAGTTATACTTTTAATTTTATCAGTATCTAAAGGGGACCTTCTCAATTATCTCTTAGTAGTGCAGTTAGGAAAAAAAATGTGACATCTTTTGAGCCTTGAGAATTTTTTATATATATTTGAAGCAGTTGCAGGAAGACCCTCATTCTTCAAATGGATGAACATGTATTTATACTTATTCTTCGAGTGGCTCGTTGAACAATGGTAGACACCACTACATTTTTTTAGGAGACCTTATAGGTTATTGGATGAAAGAAATTAAGCAACATATGATTTTCTCACTTGAAGCTTCACACACATGCTCGATCCGTTAGTAATGCAATAAATGGAAGAAGAAACAACCCTCACACCGCCCTTATTAATCTTATTAACCACACAATGATATTCTTGTATTTTGGAATATGTAGTTGTTCCTGCATAAGACGGTGGTTGTAACATGCAACTGGTGCTAATTGGGACGCTAAGGGAAGAAGATTTTGCAAAGGGCTTTCTATTGCTATTGTTAGCTCCAGCAGTGATGTTTTCCACATTGAGTTAGCACATCTGTCAGTTTGAGTTGGTGAATTCAAATTGTATCCACAATATTCGAATTCTCTTTATTGTATTACTATTGTATCACTCACATGCTAATGAATATTGATGTAATAATATTATGATAAATTCTTGTCTGATTTGTGTGAAATTTCTGTCATAAATCTATTGTTTGATTTACATTGATTTATGAATTCTACTGCATCCTTCTTTTCATATAGCTTTCATTCGGGCCTGTAAATATATGGTTCATGAAATTTAACAACACAAAATACCATAGTTTTAATTTTCCAAAAAGTTTCAATGTTGGTCTTTCCAACCCCAACAAACAACCTATAATCTTCGTCCTAGACATAGTATCTCATCTCTAGCCAACAAATCTATCATTGGCCTTGCCATCCCTAGTGCAATTGTATTCTTCATCCTGGACATGCTAGCCCATCTCTAGCCAATGAATATATTACTAACCTTGTCAGCCCTAGTAGCACCCTTTGATTCATCTTTGTATCCTAAAAATAAATGCCCCTACTAAAGGACGGTAGTGCACAACAAATAGATGACGGGAGGATGAAATGGAGGTGCACTAATGCTATCAACAACAAGAAGATTCTTGAAAATGCAGATGTAGCAGTTGTATACTAGAAAGGTAGATAGACATGTTGCATGCATTGGTTTGTCAAAGTGACCATGACTATAATGGTGCATTTAAAACCCACCCTCATAGAGAAAAATGCCTACAACATAATTATAATAATGGAAAACATTTTTATATTATATGGTAATAATAAAAATACATTAATATTGTTATAATGGAAGTATCAGGATAACAACAATTAAGTGTGAATATGAGAATGAAGAAAAATCTCCATATGCACATTTAAAGGTATATATATCTAATAAAATATTCCTTGATGTTTTTAACAACATACATAATTGTTGAATTCATTGAAATACATGATATCCTTGTGCTCATCTATGAGTGAAACCAACCATTCCAATAACACCATAGTCATTGGGAGAAAATGCAACAACCGATCTGTCCCTCTTGCACCGTAATAAAGAAGCCAAAAAATAAAAACAACATATCAACTAAAGAGAGATATGTGTAACCTACGTAATGATTTATCTTGGAACTAACATACTTCACAATGACAAATTTATAAATCAATGTTAGGCCTTCACCACTATCAATTCCATGACTACTTTGCATCACAAAAATATCAAAGAAAATAACAAGAGATCTATAGTATCATCTTTAAGGAGATGATTGACAATGGTCTAGTACTTAATGGCTTTACGTACATACTCTGATTGAGAGGCATTGCATGGATGGAAATATGGAGGAAGCTTGCAAGATTAAGGATGAAATGGTGGAAAATGGGGTCATGCTGAGTGTTGTAACATATTCTGCCATTATTCATGGTCTATGCAGCATAGGTCAGATGGAGGACACAATTGGTTTCTTAAATGAAATATTGAACAAGGTTTTGTCTCCCAATGTTGTAAGCTATACCATTATCCATGTCTATTGGAAATGTGACATGATGAAGGATGCACAAATTATGTTGAAATAAATGGAAGACTAGGTCCTAGTTCCGAGCAATATTTACTTACACAGTATTAATTGATGCTCATTGAAAAGAAGGTAATCTACAGGTAGTTGTGAAGTTGCGTAATGAAATGGTGGGAAAGACATCGTTACTTACAATGCATCGATTAATGGATTTTGCAAGGAAGGAATTTTTAAGTATGCTTACAACATATGTCATGAAATGGAAAACAAAGGTATCATGATGGATGATGTTACCTACACAACACTAATTAATAGTCTTATGAATTCAAGAAAATAACAAGAGCAAAACATGTTATCTCAGGAATTGGTGGACAAACGGTTTGGTTCCTAGTCATTTTTCCTGTGCATTATTTGTTGACGGTTTCAATTGGGATGATGTCCATAATGATTTTAAGAATGATAATGAAACATTGAAAAAGGAACAAGGAAGTGTATATATCTCTTGAATTGGAAGCATGCTACAAGGTTTTCCCACCTTTATTTTTTTTGAAACAGAAACTGTTATATTAATAAACGACAATGGTTTAACCACTGGAAAGGACCACATAATTCAAATGCGCTTAAGGAAGTGGCATACAAAACCATATACAAATTTTATCCCCTATGGGAGCGACAAATTTCATAGCCCTTGCGGAAGCGGCAAACTCAATTCAACCTAAACAAACCAAGTTCCAAAACTTTCTATACGAGTTTTTACAAACAGGAAATATTAACATAGTGACTAGCAGTAAAAGGTAAATCGAAATTCAGAAAGTACGAAATTAGAGACTACAAGCTTCAATGGGTGTTTTCTCCATGTCATGAAGAGGTTCCAGGACGTCCCTACATTTCCAGCCTTTCCACTTTCAAATCCAATCTTTCAACCTTGTTTTCCATCTCTACCAAGAACCGGATGAACACCTGTTCAGTTCTCGCAATCCCAAGCTTGAATTCCTTCCTGAGATGAATTAAATCCTGGTCCACATTCTCAATCCTGTGGCCACCTTCCGAATCCATACAGTGTATGAGGTGATGCATTTTTTTCAGCTTCCTCTTGATACCCCTAATATCCTCTTCAATGACCTTGTTATCTAGAGAGGAAGCAGAGGATTCAGATGGGGAGTCCATGAATGCACCAAACAACAGAAAACAGGCTATACCATAGGGAACATCAACCTTGCAAATAATCCAACACTGTGAAATCAATGAATACCCACTACCTTTTATCGTGCTAGGGTCATCACGCATCATTATGTGGAGTGATGCAGTTGTACTGGATATCTTCATCAGATCAGAGCTGAAGACGAGTGAGCACAGAATGATCAAGGGTGAGAGAATGAGGGTACAGTTCCAGATGATCCACCCTTTATTTTCATTAAAACCAGCTCATGGCATGATCCATTCACCATGCGCTAGTCCTTCTCTCCAAATCATGCCATAGGGACGGATGGGATGAGCGATAGCAGTTACCAGCAGCCACGTGGGGAGCCACTCAACGAGCTTTGGAAACCTTAGGCTCGTGGTTACGTGGAAGCGAGGAGACCCACATCTAGGGGATAGAGCACATGTTACTACATCCATTGATGTCAAGGATTCCCCGGTCCAAGGAGGAAGCAAGATTAGTTGCTGAATCAACCATAGTGTTTTTGCTCCTTAGAACATTGTAGGATTCAAAGTTATGAAAGAAGGAGATGTAGCTATGGATTTTTTTTAGAAGCTGTCGTATATTCGTATCCTCTGGGAGATTTCCTGAGTTGAGAGCTTGAATAACCAGTCTAGAGTCGCATATCACCACTATGTACCTGATTCCGTGCTCTTTGGCGAGAATAATACCCTTCCAGAGAGCTTGAATAACCAGTCTAGAGTCGCATATCACCACTATGTCCCTGATTCCGTGATCTTTGGTGAGAATAATACCCTTCCAAAGAGCTAGGGCCTTCGACATATTATTTGATTCGATACCCAGCCCCCAAGAGAAGGACAATTCCTGATTTCCATCCAGGAAAAGAATTACCCCCCCCTGCCTCCCCATTCCCACCTTTATTTTTAACTATTGGTTGTGTTTCTAATTAAAATGTTATTATATTTGTTAGTATATTCCACTTACATTGACAGAAGGATCTACACTGAATATTCATTCATAATGACTTGTAGACTCAATTATTAAGGAGACATATATGTAGAGTCATTGATGGCATTTTAAGTCTATATTTTCAAATTCATTTAACATCTTTTAAGATTGTAAGTATGTCAGTTTTCTCAACCTTTATATAAATTTCAATTGCATTTTTTTCGTTGACCTTTAAAATTTGCAGTTGTTGATTCTATTGACATGTAATAATTAGTCTTTTCTTGGGCCTTTATGTCTTGTGTTTTTCTTGTCTAAATTTCTTCTCCCTAAAATATATTAAAACTATCATGCCCATTTTGCATATCTAAACTTGAACTTATATTTTGTTCATTGATAAATTGATTTACAAATGCAAGCACTATATATTATGTAGTGACATAAATTGTTTGCAATTAATATCTAGCAACAAGTTTGAAGTGATTTGCTTGCTAAATGTTTAAATTATTATGCTAATAAATTTGTAGTTGTTTGCTAGCCATGACCAAATATTCTCATCTATGACAATCTTGTTGTCATGTTTTCAAGGTTAGAATTAAGCAAAACTTGTACCAAGCTTGTCATTTGATGACAGGACATAATAACTTTAGGCCAATTTATGAAATTCATATTTCTATTTGAATGTAGGTTCAATCATGCTGCAATTATATGCAGATTAATCAAATTATTCTTTCAACTTACTTTCTTCTATTCAATTATATAGTGCACTATCTTACAAATATCCTTACATGTACCCTACTTGGCACAGAGGAAAACATGTGTACACTTGGGAGTAACATCTTCTTAGGTGGAAATGGACAAGGATACTCGAACAATTTTTGAGTAGAAAAAGTAGAATATCTAGAAATATTATATTATTCAGAGATGATTTGAGATTTTAAAAGGAAAGAGAAAGAAGTGGAATGCAAAATTTTTTGGTGCTGACTGAGCAAAAAGGAAAAAGATGAGCTGGAAAGGGTGCATAAGGGAGAGCATTTTATCATAATTTCATAAAGGATCCCATGTGGATCATAACTTTTGGCAGAGATTGAAAAGTTATACTCTAATGAATTGTAGGATTAGGTTTAAGAGACAAAAAATTATGAATGGGACATGTGTTAAGCAAGACATGGCTAGAAGCACAACCATCTACCAGCAAAAGAAAGGTGAGCCTTAAACAAATGCAAATTGTTCCTATTTTTTTCTTGTTCCTTGTTTTCTTCCTTGATATGCTTGTTGTTTTTGAAAATTGAAAATTCTGCTCAGTGGATATTTCAGGTGCAACAGTGTTTTCTAGAGAAAAATAATTTCTCAGTCGGAAACCATTAAATAATTCTTATCGGTGATTTGGGAAAATTCCCACTTGTGACGGACAAACCTATATATGCAAGAGAAACACTAGGGAAGTGTTTGTGGACATACTTTACCACTGCCATCATTTTGGAAATAGTATTCCGTCAAAGGGGCACTAATGCCACCCAACTTTGTTTCTACCAACTATTGACAAACATCCACAATGCTACACCAACCTTGGAATATTGGAGCCTCCTCTAATCTAGGACTAATATATTGTTGCCAATAGAGGAGTGTTAAAACTTTGACGCAACAATCCATCCCTTTGCAATGAATATTCTTTCAAATAATCCAAAAGATTAAATGCTCCAAGCATTGGCTATGCCTATTTCATGCTCAATCGTAGATTTCACCAATGGTTCAGATACACAACAAGATGATGACCATCAACTAGAAAAAAAAACATTGTTAAGTGTGGGGAAACAAGTAATGCTATCTTGGAATTTATGGGGCCAATCAGGACTAGTCAATGGTTCACTTGGAGTGTTCATGCAAATTGTATACACACTTGGATCTATCCTTCCTTATTTTCCAGCCTATGTTGTCATGGCATTTGATAAATACATTTTCCCTCCATGGGACCAATCTCAACCAAAGAAAATACCAATTCCTCCCATAAATCGAAGTAACAAGAAACAAATCCCCCTCAATATGGCTTGGGCATTGACTATCCATGAATCCCAGGGATTGACATTAACAAGATCAACCATTGACATTGGTAACATAGAACATCAAGGATTGAACTTCACGACAATTCCACACACTACAACATTAGAATGAATGTGAATTGCACCATCGTTCTCCTTCGACCGCTATGCAAAGATGAAAGAAACTTCATATGTCACACTTCACAATTAGGAAGGGGTAGTATTTCATTCTCTGTCACTTTCACGCTTAAAATTGCATCCCTCAATCCCTGCATTCCCCATACCAAATGAAAATACCAATGTTTCTTGCCAATATAATTAGAGTCAAGCTTGGTAACTCTAATTATATTACATATGTATATTTCTCTGATGACAAATTAAGGGACATTTCATTTTGATTTTCATCGATTACATTGGTTTCAATTTATTGTATGTGTTCCTATTCATTGTTTCTTATTAGTATCTACACTATATTTTCCTCATATTCAATGTACTTGCTTTCAACATATAACTTTACATTATCTACATACACACAACTTTCCCTCATTCTAAACATACCAAAGTATTTCTTGGCGTTTCATTTCCCCCAATTCGGGGGTATGCTAGTGTATATTTATATTTTAATGGTTGTTATATATTAAATTAATTATAATAAGTGCATTTTGTTACCATTTGATTGTACAATGTCATTAATTTTTTATATAACATGTTTTGAAGTAAATTATTTAGAATGATTTTTAATATCTCATTTTTTAATGATTACTTCTATATTCGTTTAAGTTATTTAATATATATTTATATCTAAAATATATATGTAGATTAATAACATTATTTTAATAATTTTTTTATATCATACTTTAAGTAAATTATTTAGGATGTTTTTAAAATTATTATTCTTATATTGATTTAAGTTATTTAAAAGTTAATGATGGCATAGAAGACATAGAGGAGAAAGACATGGAATGGAGAGATAAGTCTTCAATAGTATTGATGGAAGCAAATGGTATGTTAACTTCATGAAAAATAGATTCTTGGAAAAGAGAGGAATCCATAAAGGAATAAAATTGATTTGGATCATTTGTTGAATATATATCTACTTCTTCTTCTTCATTTTGAACAATTTCATGAGAAATCAAATCCATGAATTTATTGTAGGCACCTGCAAACAAAATTTGGAATTCTATTTTGGAAGCAAGTATAGAACCCTATAGGCTCTGATACTATGTGATATTTTGGAATGCACAACATCACAATGAAATGTTCCAAGTCATGTGACATTCCAACTTAGATCAAGATTCACTGGAGCAAGCTTCACATAGAATTTACCAAAGAGAAAGACAAGGAAATATAAGAAATATGAAGCAAATATTAAGTAGAACACAAGAGTAAAAACACTCAAGTGGATTGATCTTCCATTGTGTATTATTCAATTAGATGAGTATAAGATATAGTTTCTCTCAAGAGACAAAATCAAGAGCCTTAATGGAGATTTGAGTAGCTCACATTAATTCTGGCTTATCTTGACTAATTCCCCAAAATATATGACATAGTGCCAAGTTTAAATCCAAGTAGTGGCCACAATGAGGTTAAATGAACCTAGATGGGACATGAAGTGGTTAGGATAGTCGACAAGTGTTAAAGGTGTTAGTTTTTCAACATTAAGCTAGCATTATGTTAGGATCTTTACTAAGAGAACAACAAGTACATCAATCAAACACAAGATACACTGAACACAGTGTTTTTCATCGGGGAAACCATAAATGGAGAAAACCCCGCAACTTCCTCAGAGATAGAATCAGCACAAGATGTAAAACCCCAAAACAGTAAGATGCACTCCTGAAAACAGTAATATTCTTCTTGTCTAGCCCCAGTGTCTTCTCCTTCCTCAACTATGCGCTACACTTGAGTGTGTGAGTGATGTGTGCTAAATAGAGACCCCAGCTCTCTATTTATACTAATCCCGACATGACTAAAACCCTACTAGGGTCAACCTCTACTAGGAGAGTCTAATAACCCTAGTGCCCCAAAACTACGGGGACTTTAACCCTTGCACAATCGGAGGGTTACCCACTATGACTTGACATGACTTGTTTACATTATTGATTCTCCCAATAGGAACATCGGGGAATGACAACATGACTCAATTACATAATGGATACATCCTGGAATAAACATTGGGTTACAATACATAAGATACATAGATGAATACATTCTGAAGTTACAAATACATCAACACTCCCTCTTAACTAGGAAGGTATTCTTTCGACACAATTTTCAGCACTGGTCTTCTTCTCTGTATCAGCTGGATCATCTCGTCATCTGCATCTCGAGTCTTCTGAATCTTCAATTCATCTTCATTCTTTGAATCTAGATCATCTCTTGATCTGGATCATCATGGGACATCATCTCTCGATTTGGATCAACATCACTGGATCTGGATCATCATCACTGGACTGGATCTGGATCATCATCACTGAATCTGGATCATCTCTCGATCTGGATCATCACTGTTGAATCTGGATCATCACTCGATCTAGATCTCTCAGAGTCATCATAACTGGATCTAGCTCATAGCTCGATCTGGATCTCACCTGGTCATCATCATGTGTACTATCTCATCATAGGAAGTTCTACAGAGCCAACCTTCTTTCATGCTAGTTGTAGGCCTACCTCCTCATAGGTCTTTGGTAGCCCTTATATCTGACCTATTCGTCAGAATGGCCAGCAATCACATCTGACCTGGTAGGATCAAAATCCTACACCCTCGTCAAAAAGGTGGTAGCCCTAATATCTAATCATATAGGACCTAATCCTATAGTCACGTCAGAATGGCCAACACTCGCATCTAACCTACTCGTTAGAAAGGTGATAGCTCTTATATCTGTGTAGGAGCTCATCTCACACTAGAATGGCCAGCACTCACATTTGACCTACTTGTCAGAAAGGCACAACACTCACATCTGACCTGGTAGGAACCAAATCCTACACCCTCATCAGAATGGCCCCTAGTCCCAAACTGAGCTACCTGGTAACAGATCAGGTGCCTCCACTCTCTTGGAGAGTGGTAGTAGCCCTTACATCTATCCTACTCGACAGAATGGCCATCACTCACATCTGACATGCTCGTCAGAATGGCGGTAGCCCTTACATCTGTCCTGTTCGACAGAATGTCCAACACTCACATCTGACATGGGAGGAACCTAATCCTTTAGCCATGACAGAATGGATCTGCCCTTACATCTGACCTGCTCGTTAGAATGGTGGTAGTCCTTACATCTGTCCTACTTGACAGAATGGACAACACTCACATCTGACATGGGAGGAACCTAATCCTTTAGCCATGATAGAATGGCTCTGCCCTTATATCTGACCTGCTCGTCAGAATGGAGGTAGCCCTTACATCTGTCCTCCATTTGGCGTGAAAAATTCATATGAAGCTCTATTTGGCGTGAAAAATAGCTATGAGGAAACCCCAGGGCCTGAAACAGTGAAGGAATGAGTACCAAAGGATAGCAAAGGCATATAAGGATGATACTCATGAAATAGGGATCCTAGCCACGGAAGAACAATGGTAGAGACAAGGGACTAATGGTT
>LPNX010201847.1:2678-14701 GCA_001517045.1 Pseudotsuga menziesii
AAACAATAGCTGATAACAGAGTGCACCCATCTTGGGCTACATCTCTGAGCCACTAGAAATGGGTGTTTTGGAAATACCTCTATTTTCTATTAGACATAAACATAAATAAATGACACCACTAAACTCTTCATGAAATTCTTACAAAAATGAGCATAAAGTTAACTGTATGTGCATGAAGCCTCCTCTGGCATGTAAATGACACAATCTACATAAAAATAAGACAAATAGTACAAATTGAATGAATTTTTCCTCATGATATGTCCCATTAATGGCCTTTTTACATCAAGATCTATGGTTATAACATGTCTCGGTCTCTGTGCAAAGTCACTTTGTTCTATACTTCCAACTCCTAAACTTTGAACTCATTGGTGGAAATCATGGTTTTTATATAGTTTTAAAGTAATTTTTTTGTGGTTATGGGCGATGGGCCACGCACTTGTTTTAGAACCCAAACCTTCACTCCAATATTTAAGGAAACATTCCTGATCCTTATCATGGATCGTCATGATAACATGTTGGTTAAAACGTGGCTGGGGTGTGGGGCAGAGTTCTCGAGGTCAAACCCATAGGCCTCTCCCCTTTACATGTTTTGGAATGGTGGCACATATACATATAACCACATTATTATATACGATTTAACATATTATTTGTTTGGTTTGTTTGATATGGTAATGGCTCCATGTTATGATATGCTTTCAATATATGGTTTGAATTGGATATGGATAAATTTCCACCATATGGTTTAATACATGGTTATAATTTGGTGCTATAATACAATTTAAATGGGGGCCTTTGTGTCAACATGGGGTCGAGGGATAACTCAATTTTTTATTTATTTTTTCCCATAACCCTATCAAGGACCATCGGTGGGAAACTTGGTTAGTGCAACCTGGTGAGGGCTTAGGCTATAGGGAGGTATTGGGTTCAAATCCGATAGAATCCAACCAATTTTAGCATAACCATTTTTTTTCCTTTTTCATAATTTTTCACCATTCCTATCAAAACTTCAACTCCTCACAACTTCTTCATCTAGAAAGATTTCAATGATGTATTTTCCATGGTAAGATTTATTTATTTATTTAAAGATTTTAACTTTGATCAAGCTTGAGATGATACTCTTGGATCAAACCTTCCCAGCATGAAGCTTTTGGGACACCAAAAGCATGAAATCATTCAGAAAATAAGTGAGTCTATATCTCCCTCAGTCTTTGAGTCTCTAACCACATTTATTTACTTGGATGCATTCCTTTTATCCCTACATGAAGAAACACGATGTCTCCTCTTCTTGAACATATGACCTTCTATGTCTAGTATTATATATTCCTAAAGTTCATTGAGATACTCATGAGAAAACTCATCCACACAAGGTTCTTGAACATATAAATTTTGTTCTATAATCATAGGCATCTCATACAATTTCAAGTTTTCAACACTAAAAAATAAATACATTTTCATATAGGGAGGAAATTCCAACCAAAATAATTATTATCGACTTTGTCCAAAATTATAAAGGGTCCATATTTGATCGGTTTCAAATTTGTACATTCACCTTGGAGTCTATATTTATTGACATGAATCCATACTTGATCACCAATATCGAAATGATTATCTATACGATGCTTATCATGTCATTATTTGTATTTGGCCTAACTTGATGCTAACTATTCATGCACTGCTTAATGAATTAACTAGATATGCTCAATAAACTTTCGAGCTTTATCTGCTTCCTTTTTTGTACACTCCACTGTATCTTTCCCAAAAAAAATTCTATTGGAGACTTTGGAAAGTACCTAAAACATGTCTTGAATGGACACTTCTAAGTAGAAGAGTGTATAACTTTGTTGTAGGCATGTTGTACATAATGCAGCTATTCATCCCAAAGTTTAAGATTCTTACCACAATACCCTCAAAGAATATGTACCACATTTCGATTGAACACTTTTTTTTTACCATAGATTTGTGGATGAAATGTTGTGCTTTTATTCGTCTCTGTTTCCATAAGCTCCCATAAAGATGACCAAAATTTCCCAATAACGCAGGAATTTGAATCTGAAATAATCGAAGTAGGAAGTCCAAAATGGACCCATACATTTTGAAAGAACAAATGAGCATTCATCTCAGCTATTATCTTCCTTTTACAAAGGATGAGTATACACATTTTACTAAAGCTATCCACAACAACATCCAAATAGTTATTTCATTTTCTAGACATTGGTAAACCTCCTCCAAAATCCATTGAAACTCTATTCCATGGACGAGAAGGAACTAGAAGTGGAATGTAGAAGAGTAAATTTATGTTAAATGGTTTGCTTGTTGCAAACATAACACAACCTTCTACATATTTGGACATTTTATCATTCATTTGAGGCAAACATCAAAACTTTTCTAATTGTGATACTGTTTTACCTACTCCAAAATGTCATGAAATGAGAGAAGTTCTAGCTTCTTTTATAACATGCACTCTTTCACTTTGTCGAATATAGATTTTACCAATATGATACAACAACTTGCAATTGATATGATAGTTCAATTATTCATTTTGATAGCCATGCCTTAGTGATTCATAACTTTTCTTTAAAATATGCATCCTTATAATATCGTTCAACATAACTTCCATGAACTAACGGACTCTATTGAATGACAATAAAAGCAATTTTTGGAGGTTTAGATATCATATCTACAAATTTGTTTAGGATTTGTTTCTTATACTTAATAATTAAATGAAATTGTTGTAGAAAACCCATCCATCTGAAATTCCTTGATTGTTGTAGCTTAGTTTATGATTGTACATATTGCAATGGTTGATGATCAATATGTATGATTGTTTCTTTACCCATTAGGTAATGTTTCCACTTTTTAACACTTTGTACTAATGCATACTACTATTTTTCATACGTTGGATAGTTGATTATTTTTGTAGAGAAAGTTTCAAAAGGATATCATATTGGTTTTTTATGTTGCATTAATATTGGCCCCATTGCATAACCACTAACATTAGTTTCTAATTTAAAATGGTTGTTGTAGATCTCAAAGTGCAAGTACTGGATGGTTCACCACCCTAATGTAGGAGGTGACATTATGGGATAGTTACAACTTTGTCCTCCTCACTTGACGCATAGTGAAATTAACAACACACATAATGACGTTAACAATAGATTCCATCAAGAAGGAAAGAATCATGTGATCAAGAAGCGATGCTAGTTACTAATTGACCTTGGGAAATAGTATAGTTTGTATAATTGGAGACTATATGTCTCGATGGTCTATTTAACATTCTAAATAGATATTTTTTAATTCAGACTTGGGGATTTCAAAGGATGGAACTGCTTTCTAAGGCCTCTCTTTGGTAATTTCAATTTGGGAATATATTGAGTTTGCATCTTGAGAACTGTTTAATGTATCATACTTTCCCATTTCTTGGACTAGGAACAAACATAGACGAGCAAATGCGACTCGATCGGTTGACAAATTTCAAATATCCATGAGGGCATGGGCTTATAGATCCATTAGTGATAGACATCCCTCCTTGTTCCATCCTTCTAACTGGCTCAAAAAAAGGTAGATGAAGGTTGAGGATGAAACTAATCTTGCAACCATTGAACATGCCAATAAGTGTTTAAGGGAGATGTGATGGTGGATTCCTTTTCTCTTGGTATTTTCAAATGTAATAACTATATATTATACAATGCAGTATTCCACTAAATACTGTGTTGTATCTATGTATATAGAGGTGGTGTATAATCACTAATTAAAACTTGGGTAGTTTTATATTGCCTTTTTTGTTAGAAAATGATCCATTCTTATTTATATAAGAAATCACCTTGAACATTCATGATGGATGCTCAAGTAGCACCTCGAAGTGCTCTTCCTATCAATGGCACTTCCTTCCCAATACAAATCCACATAATCTTTTGATTCACCTCATACTTGATCCTATAATCAACTATACCCTTTAGGTACCTCACTACATTCTTTGCAGCCATCAGGTGAACATGTCTCAATGTGTTCATAACAAACCAAATATCTGGTGTCGTATTCATTAGGTACATCAAGGAGAAAATCATTTGACGATATATCATGGCATCAACCATCTCTGATGAAGCAACACTCAATATATTTAGCTTTGATGCCATAGGTGTGGTCATGGCCTTGCATTCCATCATCCTAAACCTCTTGACGATCTCTACTGCATACTTTCCTTTTCCACACCTCCATGCCTAGAATGCAGTGCATCAACACATAACAGTAGCATCACTGGTCTTCTGCCTTCAATATTGAAGAAAAGGTTGGATTCTGCTTTACTCTCAGTAAAGCCTAGAGCCATCAGTAATCTATCCATCCTATTGTACCATGTCAAACCTCAGGATATTCTACAGTCACTTCTTTTGAAGCAGAGCATCATTCTCCCTCTGTCTTTTGTACTCTATGCACTAAAACATTTTGTACCAGAGTGACAAGTAGCTTCCTCTGCTACTAATATTCTATGTATCCATCTAGGATCACTGGATACCAAGATCCTCTATCTTAAAGTTTTTCAAAAGTTCTTCTCACACCCATTTGTGAGCTTTTCATCCTCTATCAACCTTGTAGCATAGGTTCAGATATTTATCAAGCTTATTATCTATGTGTTATCCCAGGATGTTTCCATCTACTGCATGATGGAACTATGAACTTCTCTTCATGTCTCGATACTGCATCCTAGACATCATTCTTCTTGAACTGGTCTTCCATTTCTTCTTGGTTAATTCTTCGTAGGTGGAAGGTTCTTTATTAATTATGTTGCTGCATTCATCATATCTATTCTTCATCTTGAGATGTCACCACTTGTTCTTTGGAACAAGTCTTGTCCTTCTTTGCTTGTAGGTGATTATGTACACGATCTTTCCTACAAGTCAAATGCATTTGTATGGTTAGAAACATTTCACAAGGAATATTCATACTGGCAAGTTCTTACACATAAATATATGATCATGCAACTACTTTATCCAATATAACATTCATCCATATCTCACTGAAACTTTCAAGATTCCTTCCATCCCTACCAAGACAACATTGACATTGTGTACTAAATCAATATGTCAGCAAAGAGGTTTCATTCTAGATAAGTAGCAATGGATAGTTGTATAGTACCATGAGCTACTTACCCATCACATGCATATTAGTAGTATACTACCATTAATGCAAACATCCTATCATACATAATACATCAACTAAATATAACAAATGCATAACAAAAAAATATCATGAAATGACAATTGAATACTTATTTTTATTTGTTTCGTGGGTAGACTCCTTCTTGAGCCTTCAGCTTCATCGTCTTCTTCATTCATAATAGCATCATTTCTTATCCAGATGATAAGTTGGATAAGAGTTTTTTCAGGAGTTGAGTCCTTCATATTCCTCATCGCTTGAGGGATCTTCTTTGGATGGTGAGAGCTTGATCTTTAGTTTCTCCCATATTCTCTTCGCTTCTTATGAGTCAAGCTTCTTCTTCTTCCCAGAGTCTGCTAAAGTTAATCACTTCCTTCTGGCACACATTCCTCGCATGAATGAATTCATTATCCTAGGAGGCCAATCAAAATGGCTATCACTACTTCCGCATTCTCCATTTCTTCTTCTACCGCCTCAAGTTGTTCTGCATCCTAGATCTTCACATTCTTCAACTGTTTTCTCAAAGCCATCTTCTGATTTATGTTCTTCCCTTCAAATAGCTTGGTAAATGAATCAAACATCTTCGATGTATTTAGTAAATACACTTATGGTAAAAGTCGATCCATGATTGAATCAACAATGATATTCTTGGCCTTGACTAAGTTCTTCTTGTGTAAGGATTCTAGCCTCATCTCCCTCTAGAACTGGAACCTCTCTACTTGTGTAGGTTTTCTTCTACAGAAATTCCTGTTACTGTTTCTGTGGTATATCTGAAATTGATACACCTCTATGTCTAAAAATTTGTACAAATCTATCCTATCCTATCTTCGATTCAACACCATAGGTTTCATCAGAATTGGTTTTACCAATTGGGACTTATGATTGTTTTCCCAAGGTGACCTGTTAGAGGACTATTCAGAACAGCGAAGCTGTACAGACTTCCATGTGTCGCTGGTTCATCTTCTGAGCCTAAATATTGGACCACAAGAAATTGTAGTCTATTCCATTTCTATAACATCTTCATAAATTTCATTTGGACCTTTGTAGCCCAAGATATAGCAATTCTCCCCAGGTGTCCTGTTTAGGGATGAATCGTGGAAGAGACTGGAACCCTAACTTGGAGGGATCATATCTCCTATAATATAGTGAAGCTGAGGTGGAATTTTGGAAATAGTGTAAATCAATATTTTATACTTTTCCTCTGCAATTTTTGGCTCCTGAGACTTCGCCAATATTGGGATATACCAAGTGTACCAAAACTTGGCAGTTTTAGTATTCAGGGTTTTTTCCAGCTCGGGGTCAAACTAGGTTTTGACTTTCCTGGAGTTTCACCTGATCAAAAATATTGAAACAGGTCTCTAAACTTTTATTTTGATGAGGATAGAAATCCTATTCCTGGCTCACTCAATAATTCCTCTTCTATAGAAAGCCCTAATTTCCACACCAAAAACTGAAAATGCTTGGAATCGAATTCTGCTTCGATAGAAAGATGCGCCCTTCAATGGAGAGTCATCCTAGCATACTTTTGCTAATGGATTGTTGAGAGAGACCCAAAAAATAAGAATCCATAGATTTTGTAGCTATAAAAAGTCTTCTTCTCAGGTTAGCTCTGATATCATGTTCGATTTTTATCATTCAAGCCTAGCATTATCTTAGGATCTTTAAATGAGATAATAACATGCACAAAAATAAACACAAGAGACAAGAGACATGGAGAATTTTCCTCAAGGAAACCATAAAGGATAAAACCCCGCAACTTCCTCATAGATAGAATGAGCACCAATGGTAGTAGTAAAACCTAAAAACATAAAGATGATCTCCACAGCTTCTGTCTCTCTCTCTCACAATGAGAGAGCTTCTTCTCTCTCACTCATGTGCCCCAATGAGTGAATGTGTGTGTGATAAATAGAGAGCCTCACTCTCTATTTATATTCTTTCATTCACTTGAAACCCACTCCAACATGTCAGCCTCACATAACAATTACTTACTAGAGATGACATCTCTAGGATTGTCTAATAACCCTAGTGCCCCACAACTTGTGGGGACTTTGCCCTCTGCTCAACAAGGAGGGTTAACCTTGACTTAGATGGTGGGGACTATTGCCCTGACTTACAATGACTCACCTAGGCTCGACTTCACTACGATAGTCTAATAACCCTAGGGCCCCACAATTGCGAGGACTTTAACCCTTAACCAATAGGAGGGTTACCCACAATGACTTGACATGACTTGTTTACATTATAGAAAGTTTCCGATTGGAACATGGGGGCATGAAATGACTCAATTACATTATAGACACATCGTGAAATAAACATCAGGGTACAATACATAAGATATACAGATGAATACATTCTGAAGTTACAAATACATCAACAACATAGACATAAACGAAAATACAATACCTCGTAGAAATTGGGAACGCATTCACAATAGGCATAATTCCAATGCAATCAATCTCCCTTCACATCCAGAAATTCAAACCAAAATTCCCCTATCGAGAGTGAGTCACATATATAATAGATTCCCAATGGGAAAAAACCATGGATCAAAGATCGAATTCTCCTAAAGTGTAGACATTATGACATAGCCACAAAATTTGGAGATACATCATGGGTATCTTCCTATAGGTATGCAATGTGTTTAGGATAGGTAGGAATCAAAATGCATGCACGAACCTCTTTAAATCAAACATGCAGATAGAAACCAAAATTCCCCAAGAATGCATCTAGACAAGGCAGGCCAAAACACCAAACGTATTGCACATTGTATCAACAATAAGCATATCAATATGGGAGGCCCATGCTCCCCATTATGTATTTGGTAATGTATTAAGTAGATATATTAGATATTAGTATAAATAATGAGCAACATTTATTGTGCTTGTTTTGGACTCATCAATGAGGTCCCTTTGTAATTGTTATGAAAACGCATCCAGCCTCCTAATAAAGCATTCAAATTTTCTTGTGCCACTCTAGTGTCTTACATGTTTTAAGGTTTTATGAATATTGTTTTGGTTCTGAGTGTTCTTTTAGGTTTCTCCATTGCAAGGTGAGGCTCTGCTATCCTCACCTTCGATCCTTGCTACTAGATATCACCGTGAACACCAAATCAATTGGAATCAGAGTAGTTCGCTCCTAGACCTGGATTTTAATTTATTTATTTTTCTTGCTTTCGCTGTCTAATGCTCATTTTTCTTAAAACCTATTTCCTATAGTTCTCTGTTTATTTTTTTTCTGCTTCTAGTTTTTGCTTCCAATTTTCCATCGCAGCCCTCCCCATGGCTGTGATATGGCCCTAATGCTAATTTTGCAAACCATTCATATCTAAAGAATTTACTGTCCTCTAATCCCCATTTTCTACAGACCATTTTCATCGCTCCACGCATTCCCTCCTTCCGACACACTGCCAAGATTTTCTTGACTTTTTTGTTGCTTTTAGGAATGCTTCTACTAACATGCCCTCCATCATTTTTGCCTTCACCATTTTTCATCTTCTCTCCATCAGCTTCTCTCCATCATTTTCTCTCCATCATCTATGCCTCCATCATCGCTACAAATACCTTACTCCACCCCATATCCTTATCCATTATTGCATATCCTCCATCTCTATTGTCCCTACCCTCCAACACACTCACCCTCAAGAGTCTTACCCCTCTCCTTGATGAACATGTCCTCCTCCTGCTGCTCATACCCAAAATGAACAAGTGGCATTGTTCATTGTTTTGTGTGTGAGAGTTGAAGACTCCCTTTAGTGAAAACCCTAATCCCATGAATACTTTCTGAAGCATGTGAAGAATTTTGGATTCGTATTTCTCTCTGCAACTGTGCAAAGTGCAAATGAGTTTGCTGATTGGGTCACCAAGGTAAATCAACGGCCTTGTCAAATTATTTGTTTTCCCAATCCCCTCATTTCCCATTCCATCCAACTCATTTTGAAAAGGGGAAATGGTCATTTAATCTGAAAGGGGGTCATGAGTGTAAAAACTGATACCTTTATTTGTGTGGGAAGTTGTCAGTATTTGTAATACTCAAGAAGTTGCATCAGATGTCATTTAAGTGGAATACCATCCATATTTCGATTTGAAGGTGCTAAAGAAAATCTCCACTGAATAACTAAATTTCTCCATATGATATTCCATTCTGTATTCCATTTTCATGGTCTTCTTTGCAATCCTCATATTTATGTTCCTTGGTTCAGTTGAGAAATCTAGTACAAAATTATTTTCCTCGTTGTTGTATATTGTGTGACCAGCATTTTCCCCTCCATGACAACACACCATAATATTTCCCTTTCCTTCATCACCCCATTGAGTTCCTAGTACTGCACATACTTGACTCAGGGATCTAACAAGATATTCCATTTTCTCTCTCTCCTCAATAGCCTCCATCTCCATGACATAGGCATTGCATTTTATCCTTCTACTCTACTGCAAAAGCCCTAAATCCACTTCATATAGACAAGCGCTGACCTCCACCATAAGGCATACCTTATGCAGCCTGTGAAGTGCATTTCTTATCAGAGGAAATTTTATCACTATCTTTTATGAGCTAAAGTTCATAGGAGTTTGGAATGACAAGTCGACTCACACTAATCTCAATCACATTTCTTCTATCAGCAGAAATTTAGTCATTGGCAATGACAACTTGAGGAAATATGAAAATGAGGTTATCCCTCTTGTTTGTATCATCGTAGCTAATTTTGACAGTCTATGGATATTCCTTAGCCTTTGGGCCTGTGGGAACGATGCACACTAACAACTCGGCAGTTTTGCTATGCACATCTCGATTCAGGTTCAATTATTAGCACATGGCTAGCACATTGTCCCTATATCGGACTATAAAAAGGCTAGGGATACGTAATAAGACTATAATACTCAGGATGGGAGATGATATGGCATGTAACTCTAGAAATAGCTATCCTTCTCAAGTGTTCAACAATGAGAACCTTCAACTTAATCTATATTGCGATAATCTTGAGGTAGATTACAGAGGATATGAGGTGACTATTGAAAAATTCTTGCATGTTTTGACTGAGCGACATCATCTTGTTGTTCCTTGTTCAAAGTGCCTCTTGAGTGATGAAGGTAGTCACATTCTTCTTTATATGACAGGAAATGGGGGTGACCATTTTCTCAAATTTCAGGATTCTTAAGAGATTCAGATCGATGATCTAGCTGATACAATTGAACAAATGTTAGAGAAATGTAGATATAAGGAGTTTCCAATACTTGCCAAGCTCCAACACTGTATTCATAGCTTTACTCTCCTGGTGTGTTGGCAATTGGGAGCATTTTAAAGGATGAAAACTCCTATTCTCATCACCTTGATTCTGATGTTGGTGTATTTGTAGTGGATCATTTTACTATTTACACCCTGGCTTTTTTCAAGAAATTGGACATGTATGACAACTCATCACTAAATAGTCAGTTTCAGTCTTGAAATCCAAAATTACTGATGTCAAATACATATTATCGACTTGATTTGTATCCTCCATCTTTAGACAAGGTACCAGTTCCAAATTTCATTGGATCGGTGATGGAAATAATTCATACCGACTCTGCATATAGCCTGTTTATAGGAAAAAATGTTAAAAAATTAGTTGTCTCCTCAGTTCATAGTTCTCCAGTTGATCAGATTAAAATTTTCAGATCTTCACTTGCTGAGGTTAACTTCAATGACACAATCACCAAATATTTGCAAGCTGAACATAATATGTTTATCCACTTGTGGCATCATATGGAACCTTATCTCTCTCTCTCTGTCCATCTCTCTCTCTCTCTCCCTAACTCTATCTCCCTCTCTCCATCCCTCTCCATATCTCTCTCCTTCACCCTCGTCCCTCCCCCCCTCTCTCTCTCTCCTTCTCTCCCTCCCCCCTCTCTCTCTCCTTCTCTCCCTCTCTCCCTCTCCCTCTCTCTCCCTCTCTCTCCCTCTCTCTCCCTCTCTCTCCCTCTCTCTCCCTCTCTCTCCCTCTCTCTCCCTCTCTCTCCCTCTCTCTCCCTCTCTCTCCCTCTCTCTCCCTCCCTCTCTCCCCCTTTGTCTCTCCTTCCCTTCCTCTCCCTCCCTCTCCCTTGCTCCCCCCCTCCCTCTCTGTCTCTCTCCCCCCACACTCCACCCGTATTTATCTCCCTCCCTCCCTCCCTCTCTCTCTCTCTCTATCTATCTCTCTCTCCATCCCTCTCTCCCTCTGTCTCCCTCTCTCACCCTCTTCCTCCCTCTCTCACTCCTTCCCTTGCTCTTTCCCTCCCTCTCTATCTCCCTCCATCCCTCTCTATCTCCCTCCCTCTCTTTATCTCCCTTCCTTTATCTCCCTCTCCATTTCCCTCTCCCTTTCCCTCTCCCTCACTCTCAGTTTCTCTCCTTCTCCCTCACTCTCACTTTCAATCTCCCTCCCTCTCCCACTGTCTCTCTCTCTCTCCCCTCGCTTCACTCTCCCTCTATATCCCTCTCTACCTCTCTCACCCCATCTCCTTGCCTCCCTCCGTCCCCATCCCCCTTAGAGAGAGAGAAGGAGAGAGAGAGAGGGGTGAGGGAAAAAGAGAGGGAGAGAGGGAGCGAGAGAAGCAGGGAGAATTGGAGAGAGAGAAATAGGGTATAGAGGGAGAGATGGAAACAGGGATGGGGAGAGGGAGGGAGAGGGGAGGAAAAGAGAGAGAGAGAGAGAGATGGGGAGAGGGAGGGAGAGGGGAGGAAAAGAGAGAGAGAGAGAGATGGGGAGGGAGAGAAATAGGGGGGGAGAGAAATAAATATCAGGGGGATAGAGAAATCTAAAGGGAGAGGTGGGAGGGTGAGATACAGAGGGATGGAAAGAGAGAGAGAGATAGAGTGAGAGAGAGAGGGAGACAAAGGGGTGGATGGTGAGAGAGAGAGAG
>LPNX010201847.1:15135-30363 GCA_001517045.1 Pseudotsuga menziesii
AAAATAAAAACAATAGTTGATAACAGAGTGCACCCATCTTGGGATACATCTCTGAGCCACTAGAAATGGGTGTTTTGGAAATACCTCTATTTTCAGTTAGACATAAACATAAATAAATGACACCACTAAACTCCTAATGAAATTCTTACAAAAATGAGCGTAAAGTTGACTGTATGTGCCTGAAGCCTCCTCTCGCATGTAAAATGAGAAAATCTACATAAAAATAAGACAAATTGAATGAATTTTTCCTCATGATCTGTCCCATTAATGGCCTTTTTACATCAAGATCTATGCTTATACCATGTCTCAGTCTCTGTGCAAAGTCATATTGTTCTATACTTCCAACTCCTAAACTATGAACTCATTGGTGGAAATCATGGTTTTTATATAGTTTTAAAGTAATTTTTTTGTGGTTATGGGCGATGGACCACGCACTTGTTTTAGAACCCCAACCTTCACTCCAATATTTAAGGAAACATTCCCGTTCCTTATCATGGATCGTTACGATAACATGTTGGTTAAAATGTGGCTGGGGTGTGGGGCAGAGTTCTCGAGGTCAAACCCATGAGCCTCTCCCCTTTACATGTTTTGGAATGGTGGAATATATACATATAACCACATTATAATATACGGTTTAACATATTATTTGTTGGCGTGTTTGATATGGTAATGGCTCCATGTTATGATATGGTTTCAATATATGGTTTGAATTGGATATGGATAAATTTCCACCATATGGTTTAATACATGGTTATAATTTGGTGCTATAATACAATTTAAATGGGGGCCTTTGTGTCGGCATGGGGTCGAGGGGTAATCCATTGACCCCTCCCCATTTTTTCCAAAAAACAAAAACCCAAATTTTTATTTATTTTTTCCCATAACCCTATCAAGGACCATCAGTGGGAAACTTGGTTAGTGCAACCTAGTGAGGGCTTGGGCTATAGGGAGGTGTTGGGTTCAAATCCAATAGAATCCAACCAATTTTAGCATAACCATTTTTTTTCCTTTTTCACAATTTTTCACCATTCCTATCAAAACTTCATCTCCTCACAACTTCTTCATCTAGAGACTGTTTCCCACAAAACAAACATTGACAGAAAGATTTTGATGATCTATTTACCATGGTAAAATTTATTTATTTGTATGAAGATTTTAACTTTGATCAACCTTGAGATGATACTCTTAGATCAAACCTTCCCAACGTGAAGCTTTTGGGACACCAAAAGCATGAAATCATTCCGAAAATAAGTGAGTCTATACCTCCCTCACTCTTTCATTCTCTAACCATATTTATTTACTTGGATGCATTCCTTTTATCCCTACATGAAGAAACTCGATATCTCCTCTCCTTGAAGATATGACCTTCTGTGTCTAGTATTATATATTCCTAAAGTTCATTGAGATACTCATGAGAAAACTCATCCACATAAGGTTCTTGAACGTGTACATATTGTTCTATAATCATAGGCATCTCATACAATTTCAAGTTTTCAACATTAAAAACTAAATAAATTTTCATATAGGGAGGAAATTCCAACCAAAATAATTATTATCGACTTTGTCCAAAATTATAAAGGGTCCATATTTGATCGGTTTCAAATTTGTACATTCACCTTGGAGTCTATATTTACTGACACGAATCCATACTTGATCGCCAATATCGAAATTATTATCTATACGATGCTTATCATGTCATTATTTTTATTTGGCCTCACTTGATGCTAACTATTCATGTAGTACTTAATGAATTAACTAGATCTGCTGAATAAACTTTCGAGCTTTATCTGCGTCCTTTTTTGTACACTCCACCGTATCTTTCCCAAAAAAAAATTCTATAGGAGACTTTGGCAAGTACCCAAAATATGTATGGAATGGACACTTCTGAGTAGAAGAGTGTATAACTTTGTTGTAGGCATGTTGTACATAATGCAACTATTCATCCCAAAGTTTAGGATGCTTACCACAATACCCTCGAAGAATATGTACCACATTTCGATTGACCAATTTTGTTTGACCGTATATTTGTGGATGAAATGTTGTGCTTTTATTCGTCTCTGTTTCCATAAGCTCCCATAAAGATGACCAAAATTTCCCAATAACGTGGGAATCTAAATCTGAAATAATCGAAGTAGGAAGTGCAAAATAGACCCATACATTTTGAAAGAACAAATGAGCAGCCATCTCAGCCATTGTCTTCTATTTACAAAGGATGAGTATACAAATTTTACTAAATCTATCCACAACAACATCCAAATAGTTATTTCATTTTCTAGACATTGGTAAACCTCCTCCAAAATCCATTGAAACTCTTTTCCATGGACGAGAAGGAACTAGAAGTGGAATGTAGAAGCGTAACTTTATGTTAAATGGTTTTCTTGTTGCAAACATAACACAACCTTCTACATATTCGTACATTGTATCATTCCTTTGAGGCAAACATCAAAACTTTTGTAATTGTGATACTATTTTACCTACTCCAAAATGTCATGAAATGAGAGAAGTTCTAGCTTCTTTTATAACATGCACTCTTTCACTATGTCGAATATAGATTTTACCAAGATGATACAACAACTTGCAATTGATATGATAGTTCAATTATTCGTTTTGATAGCCATGCCTTAGTGATTCATAACTTTTCTTTAAAATATTTGTAATGTCCCTCTTATACGCCCCAAGAAATTCGGATTTCTGAATGTATGATGTACTCAATTCTTCCGGTGAGGAGCTTAAGGCCAAGGCCCCGCCAGAAGAAAAATGATAAAATTAATATAGTCTAAAGTTCCAATTTATAGGCCTAGGAGCTGGTCACAGCTTTATGACGGGATAATTGAGCCTATGAAGGCAAAAGAGGGAGATTAGGGATCTCCTATTTAATTCTGTAGTCAACCCAAACTAAACTACCATAGCCTATCCTTTAGCTATAGGTATGATTGAGCCAGGATGGAGGAGATTTACCTTCTTATTGACTTCGACATGGAAGGGTCGATTAGTCATATAGGGTAATAGAAAGAACCGCCAAGGGACTTAGCCAACTTCAAGTTAAGGTATATAGATGAGGGCGGGGCATTATTTTATGCCTGTACAGTATATCTATAAATTTATATGAAGAGTATTATAAGCAAAGAAAAGAGCTTCATATATAGGTATATTTATAAAGGATATACAACATTATATATATATACACACGAGAGTATTATATATATTAAAGGGAGCCCCGCTATAATCTATGGAAAGGGCTTAATTTACAATCAATACCTTATACCTACAAATTGGGAATTAGGTGAAAAGCAAAGTACATATATGGATATGTACATATATTAATAATTATTGAGACAACACTTATTTTTCTTTGAAATTCCTTGATTTATGGAGGAAGGCGAGGAGAGTGGAAACCACTACTTAAATTGCTGACCACTTAAATTGCTGACCAATAATTGGGGAGGCGTTATCAGAAAATTTATGGTCAAGGGTTTTAGAAGACCCGTTACCTAATTTCAGTGAAAAAATGAAGGAGGCGTTACTAAGCATGGATTGTGGAGGGCTTGATTTTCCTCAAGCACACCCACCGACAGTTGAGATATCAATTCACCCCACTTAAAGCCACCAATTGTGGAGACGTTGCCGGATTTCGTGACCTTGATTTCGGATGTGCTGAGAGTTACCCAATTATTTTAAAAATGACTGTTCTGTGCTTGCGTTGGGGGCACGCTTAGTCAAAGAAAACAACGCTTAGTCTGAAATCGCCAGTCTGATGTGACGGAGGGATAACGCCCAGTGTGGGAAAACGCCTTGCTCGCTGCCCACCCTTGGCTGGAACTCCATTTGGTTTTGGGTAAGGTCTCAAATCACACCTACCTGGATTAAAATACTGTATGAAATTGACTTGCACGATTGGTTTATGCCCCGTTATGAAGTTCTTTGTGACCAGATTTCTTTTTAAAGGAAAATTGTACACCGTCTACTCATAATGGGTGAATTTTTCACTAGTTGTTAGAACACCGAATTATCAGTACAAATTTTGGGGTCGGGTCCTCTGTAGGTTCACATGGGAAAAATGGACAGTCTATGCGCTGTTGAGGTAGAGGTCGTTTCCACCAAACGGTGCGTTCTTGACCTGCTACTGTTGTGGACTTTTTTCCCTGGGATTCCCTTAGCACGTCCAGTATTAAAGTTATTACATGTACAACTTCAATCTTTGTGGAGAATGTGTTATTCCCTACATGTTAATAATCCGAGCAAATGGTGGTAGCGAACCTCGATACAGTGGTAACTGGTAACCTATGGGAAGACAGACTTGATAGTTCAGAACCTTATAGGTATAAGAGCTTAGGATTATGAACTTTAAACCAAGCTGGTTCCATGGGATCAGAGCTTAAGGAACGGGAACTCGACTAGACTGTTTTAAACCTGTCTGTGCACGTGAGAGTTCTTTCGGCTTCACGCATGGATGCCAAGGACGCAAGCGAGTAGCACAGCAAAAACCTTATAGAGTCTGGTAACTTGAATTGGGTTCCAAATCGAGTAGTTTTTAGATGCCTCACCTGTTTCACTTTGTTCTGGGCAAGGCTACGTTTCAGCAATATTTTTCTGTTACTAGCAGAGACCTTCCTTCAATTTTCAAACTCCCAGGTACAAGCCATCAGTTTATTCTTGGGACAAATCCAAACCCTAATATGGAGGCGGACACCAGATCGACATAGGGAACTTGATGGTTTCTGCCTTGCACGATCCTGGGGCCTCCGCTAAGTCTTCCGAGTTGTTTTTTATATCCTTTTCGCATTCGAAACAGAAGGGCTTCGATTAGCGACTTTTACTATGGCAACAACCTTATCTGTGTTTTCATTACATGGAGTAGTAGCATTCGTCGAGCTTATGCTAAATAGCACATTTTGCCCTTCGAAGGCACCTTACTCTAGACTCGTGTCACTATAATGCTTTCTCTGGTTCGTGTTCATCTCTTTTGGAGTAGGGAGTTTCATTTTTATACCGAATTTCTTATATCCATGTAATATCTGAAACCTCTCAAAGAAAGGATGCTCATTATACATTATGTTTTGCTTAACTTGAAAAATATTAATGATGATTAATTGTATAATGACTGTTATATATATTAGAAAGGCTCTCGGCGAGAGAGCATGTGTGGAAAAGATTAATGATGATTAATTGTATAAAGACGGTTATATATATATTAGAAAGGCTCTCGGCGAGAGAGCATGTGTGAAAAAGATTAATGATGATTATTTGTATAATGATTTTTATACATATTAGAAAGGCTCTCGGCGAGAGAGCATGTGTGAAAGAGATTAATGATGCTTATCTGTATGATGTTGGTTATATATAGATTAGAAAGGCTCTCAGCGAAAGAGCATGTGTGAAAGAGATTAATGATGATTATCTGTATAATGTTGGTTATATATATATAGATTAAAAAGGCTCTCCACCAGAGAGCATGTGAGAAGAATAGAAGAAAGTTTGGCAATATTAAGATTGCCGATTGTAAACTTTTATTATAATAGATGTCACGGGACGTGACCATTTTGGTGGACGTAGCCCAGGGGTTGGACGAACCACGTACATTGTTGTTTTCTTGTGTTGTGTTCCATGTGTCCATTTTCCTATATGGCATTATGTGTTCAATGTGTTGTCATCATTTGAGTTAGTAGAGTTAGTACTGCACGGAAAAGATCAAGGAAAGCAATCATATTGTACAATCCGCACACTGAGTCGTTTAAAAGTACCCTTAAAATGAATGTTTAAACAATAGTATGTTTTTAGGTTATTGCATGAGTATGGTTGGTGTGCTATTGGATTGGAAATGGTGAATGTATGACATTAAACCACATAAAGATGCATCCTCATGTTCCACCTACTTAAGTGATAGGAAATTGGAATCTACTGAAACCTGATTGCTAAGTGTATTGCCTTCCCATTCTTTCCTTAGAAAGGTGCGTGAATGTAATACCAAATGAGAATGCATAATTGAACTTGTTTACAAATTACTGATATACATATATTGTCATAAGTAATCAATAGCGCTGCAAAGGCATGGTAAGGCTAAATATGGTAGTGGAATGTTTTGATAGTGGAAATAGTTTGAATGCTTGTAAAGAATGTATGGTTGGTTTTTTCTCATGGAAAGATTTTATAGTACTTAAGGGGAATAACAATAATCGATGCTACAGACAGTCTAACAATATGAAGATGGATTTTTGATGAATATGAAACCACTTGTTTTTATGTGGAACACATGTCTTACTTATCCCTAAGGTTCCTTCCTATTTTTGTTATATTTATGTTTTTGTCTATGCTGGAAAGAAGCGAGGGGGGGGAGTGTAGGTAAGCACTTAAAGTATGGGGTGGTGGATGAACTTACAACCACCTATGTGAGATAAATGTATGTATGTTGATTTCATTAAGGACAAGCTTCTAACGTTTAAGATTTAACCTAGCATGAAAAAAAAAAAAAAAACACTCCATTTTTCCACATTTTATGATGGTGATATAGAGGTACACTACAATATTCACTAACGGAATTTGTTGAATGACAATAAAAGCAATTTTTGGAGTTCTAGATTTCATATCTACAAATTTGTTTAGGATTTATTTCTTATACTTAATAATTAAATGAAATTGTTGTAGAAAACCCATCCATCTAAAATTCCTTGATTGTTGTAGCTTAGTTTATGATTGTACATATTGCAGTGGTTGATGATCAATATGTATGATTGTTTCTTTACCCATTAGTTAATGTTTCCACTTTTTAACACTTTGTATTAATGCATACTACTGTTTTTCATACGTTGGATAGTTGATTATTTTTGTAGAGAAAGTTTCAAAAGGATATCATATTGGTTTTTTATGTTGCATTAATATTGGCCCCATTGGATAACCACTAGC
Organism: Pseudotsuga menziesii; assembly: GCA_001517045.1. Taxonomy (NCBI): domain Eukaryota; kingdom Viridiplantae; phylum Streptophyta; class Pinopsida; order Pinales; family Pinaceae; genus Pseudotsuga; species Pseudotsuga menziesii. Next base: position 22,036 of record LPNX010201847.1, read on the forward strand.
ATTAGTTTCTATTTAAAATGGTTGTTGTAGATCTCAAAGTGCAAGTACTGGATGGTTCACCACCCTGATGTAGGAGGTGACATTATGGGATAGTTACAACTTTGTCCTCCTCACTTGACACATAGTGAAATTAACAACACACATAACGACATTAACAATAGATTCCATCAAGAAGGAAAGAATGAGGTGATCAAGAAGTGATGCTAGTTACTAATTCACCTTGGGAAATAGTATAGTTTGTATAATTGGAGACTATATGTCTTGATGGTCTATTTCACATTCTAAATAGATATTTTTTAATTCAAACTTGGGGATTTCAAAGGATGGAACTCGTTTCTAGGGCCTCTATCTCGTAATTTCAATTTTGGAATATATTGAGTTTGCATCTTGAGAACTATTTAATGTATCATACTTTCCCATGTCTTGGAATAGGAACAAGCATAGATGAGTTAATGCGATTCGATTGGTTGACAAATTTCAAATATCCATGAGGGCATGGGCTTATAGATCCATTAGTGATAGACATCCCTCCTTGTTCCATCCTTCTAAATGGCTCAAAAAAGGTAGATGAAGGGTGAGGATGAAACGAATCTTGCAACCATTGAACAGGCCAATAAGTGTTTAAGGGAGATGTGATGGTGGCTTCCTTTTCTCTTGGTATTTTCAAATGTAATAACTTATATATTATACAATGTAGTATTCCACTAAATACTGTGTTGTATCTATGTATAAAGAGGTGGCGTATAATCACTAATTAAAACTTGAGTAGTTTTATATTGCCTTTTTTGTTAGAAAATAGTCTGTTCTTATTTATATAAGAAAGCACCTTGAACATTCATCATGGACGCTCATGTAGCATCTCGAAGTGCTCTTCCTATCAATGGAACTTGCTAACCAATACAAATCCACATAATATTTTGATTCACCTCATACTTGAGCCTATAATCAAATATACCCTTTAGGTACCTCACTACATGCTTTGCAACCATCAGGTGAACATGTCTCAATGTGTTCATAACAAACCAAATATCTGGTGTCGTATTCATTAGGTACATCAAGGAACAAATCATTTGATGATATATCGTGGCGTCAACCGTCTCTAATGACGCAACACTCAATATCTTCAGCTTTGATGCCATAGGTGTGGTCATGGCCTTGCATTCCATCATCCTGAACCTCTTGAGGATCTCTACTACATACTTCCCTTTTCCACACCTACATGCCTAGAATGTAGTGCATCAACGCATAACAGTAGCATCATTGGTCTTCTGCCTTGAATATTGAAGCAAAGGTTGGAGTCTGCTTTACTCTCAATAAAGCCTAGAGTCATCAGTAATCTATCCATCCTGTCGTACCATGTCGAACCTCAGGATATTCTGCAGTCACTCCTTTTGAAGCATAGCATCAGTCTCCCTCTATCTTTTGTACTCTATGCCTTGAAACATTCTGTACCAAAGTGACAAGTAGCTTCCTCTGCTACTAATATTCTATGTATCCATCTAGGATCACTAGATACCAATATCCTCTACCTTGAACTTTTTCAAAATTTCTTCTCACACCCATCTGTGAGCTTGTCATCCTCTATCAACCTTGTAGCATAGGTTCAGATATTTATCAAACTCATTATCTATGTGTTACCCCAGGATGTTTCCATCTACTACATGATGGAACTATGAACTTCTCTTCAGGTCTCGACACTGCATCCTAGACATCATTCTTTTTGAACTGGTCTTCCATTTCTTCTTGGTTACTTCTTCATAGCTGGAAGGTTCTTTATTAATTATGTCACTGCATTCATCATATTTATTCTTCATCTTGAGAGGTCGCCACTTGTTCTTTGGAACAAGTCTTGTCCTTCTTTGCTTGTAGGTGATTATGTACGTGATCTTTCCTACAAGTCAAATGCATTTGTATGGTTAGAAACATTTCATAAGGAATATTCATTCTGGCAAGTTCTTATGCATAAATATATGATCATGCAACTACTTTATCCAATACAACATTCATCCATATCTCACTGAAACGTTCCAGATTCCTTCCATCTCTACCAGGACAACATTGAAATTGTGTACTAAATCAATATGTCAGCAAAGAGGTTTCATTCTAGATAAGTAGCAATGGAGAGTTGTATAGCACCATGAGCTACTTACCCATCACATGCATATTAGTAGTATACTGCCATTAATGCAAAACATCCTATCATGCATAATACATCAACTGAATATAAAAAAATGCATAACAAAACAATATCATGAAATGACAATTGAATACTTATTTTTAATTGTTTTGTGGGTAGACTCCTTCTTGAGCCTTCAGCTTCATAGTCTTATTCATTCATAATAGCATAATTTCTTATCCAAAATATAAGTTGGATAAGAGTTTTTTTAGGATTTGAGTCCTTCATATTCCTCATCGCTTGAGGGATCTTCTTTTGATGGTGAGAGCTTGATCTTTAGTTTCTCCCATATTCTCTTCTCTTCTTATGAGTCGAGCTTCTTATTCTTCCCATAGTTTGCTAAAGTTAATCACTTCCTTCTGGCACACATTCCTCACATGAATGAATTCATGATCCTGGGAGGCCATTCAAGATGGCTATCACTACTTCTGCATTCTCCATTTCTTCTTCTACCGCCTCGAGTTGTTCTGCATCCTGGATCTTCACATTCTTCAACTGTTTTCTCAAAGCCATCTTCTGATTTATGTTCTTCCCTTCAAATAGCTTGGTAAAGAAATCAAACATCTTTGATGTCTTTAGTAAAGATAGTTATGGTACAAGTTGATCCGTGAATGAATCAACAATGATCTTCTTGGCCCTGACGAAGTTCTTCTTGTGTAAGGCTTCTAGCCTCATCTCCCTCTGGAATTGGAACCTCTCTACTTGTGTAGGTGTCCAATTCATTTTTTTTAGAGGAAATTTCAACTCAACATGGGCCTCCTAAAAATAATTAATAAAATAATAGTTAAAATAATAAAATAATATTTATTAATTTTGGAGAAAGAAAAGAAAGAAACTACTTTTTTGTTTGTATTTTTGACACATATCCCCATGGTTTTACTCAAATTTCAATAAGGAGAGCTCTTTGGATGCAGAATTAAATGCCTCATCCAACCAGTACCCACCCGGCATACTTTTGACAAACCCCTCTATTGCAAAAACAGGAAATATTTGAAAAAATAGAATGATGATGTCATCATTCCATTTTTTCATACATTTCTTGTTTTTGGGGTAGTGGGGTCCATAAAAAGTATGCCAAGTGGGTACTCATTGGATGCAGAATTTAATTCTACATCCAACAAGCTCTCTCGATCGAAATTTGAGTAAAAACATGGGGAGATATGTCGAAAATACAAACAAAAAGAGTAGTTTTTTTTATGATACCTATCCCCAAATTTATATTAAAAAAGTGTTTAAGAACTATACGGTATTTTAGATTTAAAGAAATTTCATTGGATAACACATGATGGCATGGAATTTGAATCAAAGTTAAAAGGCCCATTTTGAGTTGAAATTTCCTCTAATGTTAGATCTTACCGATTTGAGGTGTCCGTCCTCGTTCCAGAGCTGGCTGATCTAGGGTTTGTCAGAGAAACCCTAATTTTCAAAAATTGGAATATTTTATATCTGATTGGATAGAAGGATAGATCTCTTCAAGGAAATTTGTCTAATAAATTCTTTTTCTGAAAACAGTGGAGGGAAACTCCTGGAACAAGAAGCCCTAGTTTTCCAATTTCTTCTACAGAAATTCCTGTTACTGTTTCTGTGGTATATTTGAAATTGATACTCCTATATGTCTAAAAATTCATACAAAGGTATCATGGCCTATCCCTGATTCAACATCATAGCATTCATCAGAATTGGTTTTACCAATTGGGACTTATGATTGTTTTCCCAAGGTGACCTGTTAGAGGACTATTCAGAACAACGAAGTTGCACAGAATTCCATGTGTCACTAGTTCATCTTCTGAGTATGAATATTGGACCACAAGAAATTATAGTCCATTGCATTTTTATAACATCTTCATAAATTTCATTTGGACCTTTGTATCCCAACATATAGAAATTCTCCCCACGCATCCTGTTTAGGGATGAATCCTGGAAGAGACTAGAACCCTAACTTGACGGGATCATATCTCCTATAATATAGTGAAGCTGAGGTGGAATTTTGGAAATAGTGTAAAACAAGATTTTATATTTTGCCTCTGCACTTTTTAGCTCCTAAGACTTCACCAATATTGGGATGTACCAAATGTACCAAAACTTGGCAGTTTTAGTATTCAGGGTTTTTTCTAGCTCGGGGTCAAACTAGGTTTTGACTTTCCTCGAGTTTCACCCAATCAAAAATCTTGAAACAGGTCTCTAAACTTTGATTTTGATGAGGATATAAATCCTATGCCCATCTCACTCAATAATTCCTCCTCTGTAGAAAGCCCTAATTTCCGCACCAAAAACTGAAAATGCTCGGAATCGAATTCTGCTTCAACAGAAAGATGTACGCTTTAATGGAGAGTCATCCTAGAATACTTTTGCTGATGGATTGTTGAGAGAGACCCAAAAATTAATAATCCATAGCTTTTGTAGCTACAAAAAGTCTTCTTCTCAGGTTAGCTCTGATACCATGTTCAATTTTTATCATTCAAGCCTAGCATTATCTTTGGATCTTTAAATGAGAGAATAACATGCATAGAAATAAACACAAGAGACAAGAGACACAAATAATTTTCCTCGAGCAAACCATAAAGGAGAAAACCCCACAACTTCCTCATAGATAGAATGAGCACCAATGCTAGTAGTAAAACCTGAAAACATAAAGATGATCTCCACAGCTTCTGTCTCTCTCTCTCACAATGAGAGAGCTTCTCCTCTCTCACTCATGCACCCCAATGAGTGAATGTGTGTGTGATAAATAGAGAGCCTCACTCTCTATTTATATTCTTTTGTTCACTTGAAACCCACTCCAACATGTCAGCCTCACTTAACAATTACTTACTAGAGTTGACATCTCTAGGAGTGTCTAATAACCCTAGTGCCCCACAACTTATGGGGAATTTTCCCTCTCCTCAACAAGGAGGCTTAAAATTGACTTAGATGGTGGGGACTATTGCCCTGACTTACAATGACTCACCTAGGCTCGAATTCACTAGGATAGTCTAATAACCCTAGGGCCCCATAATTGCGGGGACTTTAACCCTTGACCAATAGGAGGGTTACCCATAATGACTTGACATGATTCGTTTACATTATAGAAACTTCCCGATTGAAACATGGGGGCATGAAATGAATCAATTACATTATAGACACATTGCGAAATAAACATCGGGGTACAATACATAAGATATACAGATGAATACATTCCAAAGTTACAAATACATCAACAACATAAACATAAATGAAAATACAATACCACATACAAATTGGGAACACATTCACAATAGGCATAATTCCAATGCATTCAATCTCCCTTCACATCTAGAAACTCAAACCAAAATTCCCCTATTGAGAGCGAGTCACATATATAATAGATTCCCAATGGGAAAAAACCATGGATCAAAGATTGAGTTCTCCTGAAGTGTAGACATTATGACATAGCACCAAAATTAAGAGATGCATCACGGGTCTCTTCCTGTAGGTATGCAATGTGTTTAGGATAGGTAGGAATCAAAATGCATGCACAACCCTCTTTAAATCAAACACGCAGATAGAAACCAAAATTCCCCAAGAATGCATCTAGACAAGGCAGGCCAAAACACCAAAGGTATTGCATATTGTATCAACAATAAGCATATCAAGTGTATCCATTGGATGTATGGGAGGCCCACACTCCCCATTATGTATTTGTTAATGTATTAAGTAGATATATTAGATATTAGTATAAATAATGAGCAGAATTTATTGTGCTTGTTTTGGCCTCATCAATGAGGTCCCTTTGTAATTGTTATGAAAACGCATCCAGCCTCCTAATGAAGCATTCAAATTTTCTTGTGCCACTCTAGTGTCTTACATGTTTTAAGGTTTTATGAATATTGTTTTGGTTCTCAGTATTCTTTTAGGTTTCTCCATTGAGAGGTGAGGCTCTCCTAGCCTCACTTTTGATCTTTGCTACTAGATCTCACCATGAACAACAAATCAATTGGAATCAGAGTAGTTCGCTCCTAGACCTAGATTTTAATTAACTTATTTTTCTTGCTTTTGCTATCTAATGCTCATTTTTATTAAAACCTATTTCCTGTAGTTCTCTATTTTTTTTTTTCTTCTTCTAGTTTTTTCTTCCAATTTTCCATCGCGCCCCTCCCCATGGATGCGATATGGCCCTAATGCTAATTTTGAAAACCATTCATAGCTAAAGAATTTACTATCCTCTAATCCCTATTTTCTGCAGACCATTTTTGTCGCTCCACGCATTCCCTCCTTCCAACACACTGCTAAGATTTTCTCCACTTTTTTGTTGCTTTTAGGCATGCTTCTACTAACACACCCTCCATCATTTGTGCCCTCACCATTTTTCATCTTCTCTCCATCATATTCTCTCCATCATTTTTTCTCTATCATCTACACCTCCATCATCGCTGCGAATATCTTACTCCACCCCATATCCTTGTCCATTATTGCATATCCTCCATCTCTATTGTGCCTACCCTCCAACACACTCACCCTAAAGAATCTTACCCCTCTCCTTGATGAACATGGCCTCCTCCTGCCACTCATCCCCAAAATGAAGTAGCAACATTGTTCATTGTTTTGCGTGTGAGAGTTGAAGACTCCCTTTAGTGAAAAGCCTAATCCCGTGAAGACTTTGTGAAGCATGTGAAAAATTTTGGATTCGTATTTCTCTCTACAACTGTGCAAAGTGCAAATGAGTTTGCTGATTGGGTCACCAAGGTACATCAATAGTGTAATGTCCCTCTTATACCTAGATGCCAAAGTGTTCAAAGAAAAGTTTTTTTTTGTTTTACACAATTACTACAGAGGAGTCGAGTCTGTTAGCAGCAACCTTGATAAGAAAATTTTCATCTCAAATATGTCAAAAACCCATGCGCATTATAAAACAGCGATTCTTAGATTCAATTCATACATAATAAGACTTTCTAAAACTTCCTCACCATGAGAACATATGAAAAGGTAGTATACAAAAAGCACCTAAGATACAATGTCAAGGACACTCAAATTGCGACATCCCAAATGAACTGGAATTGATTCTTAGAAGGAATGTGAAACTAATTCACTCTACATCAGGAATACTTAGTTACGCCAATTGGATTAAGCTCATTTTTACATTGCTTGATCATAAAACAGGCTTAAGGAATACCAAAAAAATAGCATGCATATTCTTTATTTTTCCCCATGAGATCCTTATGCCATATTACTATCCTCCTAAACCATCTTAGTCGTAAAGGACAATTCATAATACAAACAACAAGGAAAGAACATGAGGTTATTATCATTGCATCCACATGCCACTTACTTTACAATCAGCTATATAGGAACCTATACAAGTGCATAAGGGCTATGCGCATTTATAACCATCTTGAGTTCATTTAAGTTTACCTTAAGTTCGTGTCGTTGCAGGATGATTCGACTACTTGTCCTGCAGGCAATTCAATAATTCTATACAACCATAACTAGGAGATCTTTCTCAAATCATAGGTTATTCAATAGACACAGATGACATAGGCACGATAGATGCAATGCTTCTTCCACATAATAGTCCTTGGAATGATACAGAACTATATCAACAATTTTTAATTATGCATGAATAAAATAAATATCACCATTCTTATAGTATTCATCGATCAATCCAAGTACAAGCAACAGGCGAAGGGACAATAATCCCTAAGGTGGCTATTAAAATACAACAGGGTTAGATAGATATAGTTTGATGTATAGAATAAAATAATCTATTGCATAATCGAATGCATATATACTGTATGGTGCCCTACCATACTTTCTTCATTCGCATCCTTATTACGACTCCTTCCCTGCGCTTCATGACTTAGCATTAAAATATTCAACAATTCAAAGAGGAAAATATAAAATCATTTTATAAATGCAGCTAGCCACTTCAACGACTAACACAAATAACTAAAAAATTAAAACTAAACTAAAACTTCATTTTCTAAGTTAAAAGACTGGACCGACTGAAAGCTTCAGTTCGACTTTCCACCCAACCAATTGACTCTATCTAGTGTGCGTCATACCTCCTAGAGTCACCCCCGAGCTTGGGTGATGAACCCACTAAGGTAAGGAGAAAACATTCCCAAGTGCTTTCAACAAGTTCCACGGTTCGACCACACCGTTTATCAACACAATGCTAACCTGCTACCCAATCGGGT
>LPNX010201847.1:30583-45938 GCA_001517045.1 Pseudotsuga menziesii
TGTTCAAATTGATTATGAAATGGACGTAGAGGTGCAGCAAGATCAGAATCATCAGATCCGATACATATACCACATTTATGCAACTCCATAATCCCACTACTTGCTACTATGGTTGTACATGTTTATTGTTAAAGTATGAAATCTTTACAGATAAGGAGTAGGATTAAAAATACCCACACATACACTGGATCATCTATGTTACAGGAATTAAGGCAGCATGGGAACATCTCCCTTTTACAAAATGTGAACACAACGTTTAGGAGAAAGGAGAAAAAAAAACGTCAAAGGTAAACAACATTTAGATCTCGAGGTACACAGCATTTAAGTCTCTGATCTGACATGCAGGAAGGTTCAGAGGTCGAATCCAAATGGTAAATCTTAGCAAGGATCAGTGATACATAACCAATGGTGCCCACCTTTAAAATACTAGATCACTATATAGATCTAAAACCACTCTAATATGTATATATAAAAAAAGGGGGCACAGGGATAATTCCAAAACCGGTGATCAAAGGCACCATTTTGGATCCAAATCAATCCAATCCAACAAACACCAGAAGGTAGACACTATTCCTGGGGTTGTAAGCACATCGTTCAAGATCAGCGTTAAGAGTGAGTAAGTGGGTGTGGAGATATAAATTTGGAGCTTACACTTACCCCGCGCGATTCCAAGTCATAGTATAATTAGTTACCTAACTAAGTGCATCAAAATGCAGAATTGGGAGTCGTTTAGGAACATTGCTTCCTTAATTAATCAGCTCGCAATTATCAAAGATTTGGAATCCTATTCAATTGATTAAATAACCTATCGCAGGATCAAAACGTTAATAGAATTCATTATGGAATATGTTGAATACATGAGATAAAGTGAATATCGTGAGATGCATGAATCTAAAATTCATTATAATTAGTTAGATATCGAAAAGGCAGGCTCCCAAATAGAGTTGAGATCCGTATCATAACACACCAGGATGTGAAAACACCAAAATGTTAGACGCATAATCACACAAAAAAGTGCAGATCTAACCTGATAATTATGCATGACCTGCCAAATCACAGCCATACAGAGATGGAGTTGAAAATCCATCATAAAACTCCCAAGGCATGAAAATGCCAAATGCTAGTCACACAAAACGCAGCAATTGAAGATAGATACACATGGTCTGCCAAATGGCAGCCATACAGACATGGACTTGAGAAATCCATAACCAAAACTCCCAAGGTATGAAAAAAATAGGCATATAACAAGGCAATAATAACTAGAACTAAGATTCATACGAGCAATAAGGAGATCTGAAATCGTACCAGCAATAAGGAGATCTGAAATCGCACACCTAGGATTGTGAAGATTCATTGAACATCCCCTTCGATTTCCCGAGGTAATGGAAGCCTCCGCTCCAGCCATCCCCCCCCCCTTACCACGCCCTAGAAAATACATATATATATCTGTCGGGTGGAAGCTTAAACATCCGGGTGACTTTTCCCAAAAAGGTTTTTCCCCCCTAACAGCTTGCATTTCACCTGTATAAAAGGTTGCAGATTTTTCAAATTCTTCTCTTCCCATGCGTGTGGGATAAACAATATTGCCTTAACAATGAAATCATGACTCGGCAACTAACTTCACTTTAGTATATTTAACATTTCTAATTTATTTATCTTAGCTTTCACTTTTAGTATATTCAACCTTTCTAATTATTCATCTTAGCTTTTTCCTTTATTTGTACTGCCCTTTCCATTTCACTATATTAACCCCTTTTTTTAAAGGTGGAGAGTACTTGGGAAAAACTGGAACATTCAGATTTTTTTATAATATAAAGTTCTTATATAGAAACTACGTATTACCACATTATCCACACATTTAAAAATAATGCCAAATAATGCCCCATTCTCTATATCTATACATATAGCATAATATGATGCTCCACAACATAAGAAGGGAAAATATTAAGATTTCTAAAGGTTTTTTTCCTTTAATAATGGTTGTGTATCAATATGCTTTTGTTACAATTGTATCCCATTGTGCTATCTTTTAATATACATAAATATTTATATCTGTTAAAGAGTAATTGTCATAAGAGCCTTGAATTATTTCAGCATATATAATGTGGTAGAAATGAGCTTTTCAACTATACATAAGGCATTATGTAAATTGATATAAGAGTTAGCTCTTCATACTTCAATCGTTGCATGGCTCCCTTGTTTTAATAATTAAAGCATTGTTTTTCTTAATCGACTCCACTTTATATACCAAAGACTGCCATGCTAGTGATTAAACACTACTCCTTATTCTCTTAGTATTTACAAGCACACAGCAATTTATTCATTGAGTTTCTTAGTTCCCCTTTTCCGGAAAGCCCTTTCCCACTAGTGGGTTCGTCGCCAAATGTTATTTTAGTCGTTTGAAGCTTTCAGTCATTAACCCTATAAATTATAACCACAACTTGACAAAGCTTTATAGTCAATAGTTACAGTGATGTTTAGTTACACTGGGAGTTCTAGGTCGAGGTGGCGAGGGATGTTACATCCTCTCCCCCCTGAATTAACGCTATCCTCGGTGTTACCTATTTTCCCAGCCTTGTCTCCTTTTCTTTTTCAGGTTCTTAATGCATTGCTCTTATATTCTTTAATCCCTCTTGACAGGTGGGATCAGGTCACCAAACCTGCATTTTAAGCATATATATATATGTATGTCTACTACATCAATAAAACATGATTACTAGCATTGACCTTGAGACAATCTAGAAATTGGATCATATAATTTTCATAATCCATAGTGGCTACAATATACCTACCAGTTCTATCTATCAATAAATGAGCATATTACCTCATCGATACAAGTTTACCTATAATGCACATACATTTTCTCACATTCTTCCTTTCTTTGGATGTCCTCCATCCTAGCACACCAAGTGCCAATAGTAATCCAAGTACCAATTCAAGCCACCCAACACAAGGACGATACCAACCCTTCGTGTATCTCCTTTGTGCTATTCAGGGTTCTTTTTCATTATTCTTTTCTCTGGATGTTCCTCCATTCCAGCACACCAAGTGCTAACAGTACTCCCAGTACCGATTCAAGCCACCCAACACAAGGATGATACCCTCATATCTCCTTTTGTGCTCTTCAGGGTGCTTCACCAAGATAAGGCACTCCATTCTCGCACACCCCACAATGCCTAGAGGTTATTCTCTTCACAGAGTCCCCCCACTCATGTGACAGTCCTCTAATGTGTGCGAAACGAGTCTTAACCAAATGTATTACATCTAGGCATCCCCAGAATGCATAGTGGTCCCTCACTGGCCCGAGGGAAAACAAGGTAGCTTTCAACCACTACCTCCATCACCACTCCCTCATGGTGAAAACTTTAACACACATGAGATTTAACTCATCATAGTCCTGGAGCTTTAGCCTTTTTTCATGGCCATAATTTCCCATGCCTGCAAGCACTCCATAAGTGGTCAGCACATCATATCATTGCTTCAAAGAACATCAAATTTTTTAACATAAGTCACATCTTACTTTATTTCTCATTCACCAGATAAGAGTTTTTATACTAGTGCACTCTTTTCACCACTAAGGCATTCTATTGATTTCTTAAGCACAACATATATTACTTACCTTGGCTGCACTGTAGCCCAAGTTCATAAGTAAATCTACTTACATGTCTTTGAAAGATTTGTTTCATACCTTACAAGTATGTATGAAAGATCAATAATCTCCATGTTTGCACAGCCTGATTTCCTAGGCTTCTCTTGCATGCCTGATATTACATTGCATCTAACCACAACTTTTCATTCGGTTTCTGCATTCACTTAGCACTCATTTCGTAGTTAATGGAATCTAATTGGAGATTCTTTAAGAAAACCATGTTCTACTTTATAAAAGATTGCAACATAGCATCTTATATCGTCACTCACCATTATTTCCAAAGAAAAATGATAGCAATTCTATGATAATTTTTTTTTACCTCATGTTTATGTCCATTTAGGCCGCAAGGTCAAATTCTATTGTTGTGCACACCTGTAGGGGGAGCATCAATGGTCTGTTCCTATTGTTTCTTTATGGACCCAAAACTTGAGAACCAGTAGTTCCTATGAATCTATTATCCCCAACCAGAAACAATTGTTCTTAGTTAATAGCAATTTGTTCATAAAGGTGTTAGAATTTTATGCAGTTGTGCCTTACTATTAACATTCCTTTGGCATACTTTCGTACACCTGCATAATCCTAAGAATATGCGTTCATCACTTATGTTCTCAGTTAGATTTGCACATAATGAATTTAGCTACACTTGCTAGGATTTTGGGGTAATATATTTACTCTTTTTGAAGATTTATTCATCAAAATTCATTAATAGATACCTTGCCATCTTACTTCCCTTTTTCTAAAATGGTGTAAAGTCAATTTTTTTGCTTACTTTACATGACATGATGGGACTTCAAAAAGAGTGGAAACATTTCCTTGTAAGTCACCTTTTTATTCATTGCTAATTAGCAAACAAAAAATACAGAACATTAATTCCTATTCACCAGTTCCTTACTAATATGTATCAGTTCATTAGCGGCTAGTCCAACTATGAATGTAAGCCCTAAAGGTTGTTTCTCAAATAAATTTATTTGTCTTGTGCACATTTATGCAGACTTCCATACCTTTACCAAAAAAATTTGTGCAACACAAAGGAGAGGACACATTTGTTGTAATCATGGATAAAACATCTTTAAAGTAAACAAAATTTCAACATAGCTATGTACTTACCTCGTTGGACCTCACATTGAAGTGGAGGGGATATTTCTGCATAACTACAAGGTCAACCCATACATAAATACTTGAAGTTGTTTCTCTTTACGGTACTTGTGTTGTAGATCAACGTGAGTCCATTGATTCATGTTATCTTAAGCCAGTTTGATCGTCAATTTACAAAACAGAATAGGTACAATCATTTTTTAGCCCAGATAAGTCCAAGTGTTTCGAACTTGGCTCTGATACCATATGTAATGTCCCTCTTATACCTAGATGCCAAAGTGTGCAGAGAAAAGTTTTTTTTTTTGTTTTACACAATTACTACAGAGGAGTTGAATCTATTAGCAGCAACCTTGATAAGAAAAATTTCATGTCAAATATGTCAAAACCCATGCGCATTATAAAACAGTGATTCTTAGATTCAATTCATACATAATAAGACTTTCTACAACTTCCTCACCACGAGAACATATGGAAAGGTAGTATACCAAAAGCACCTAAGATACAATGTCAAGGACACTCAAATTGTGACATCCCAAATGAACTGGAATTGATTCTTAGAAGGAATACGAAACTATTTCACTCTACATCAAGAAGACTTAGTTATGCCAATTGGATTAAGCTCATTTTTACGTTGCTTGATCATAAAACATCCTTAAGGAATACCAAAAAAATAACATACATATTATTTATTTTTCCCCATGAGATCGTTATGCCATATTATCATCCTCCTAAACCATCTTAGTCATAAAGGACAATTCATAATACAAACAACAAAAAAGGAATAGGAGGTTATTATCATTACATCCACATGCCACTTACTTTACAATCAGGCTATATAGGAACCTATACAAGTGCATAAGGGATATGCCCATTTATAACCATCTTGAGTTCATTTAAGTTTACCTTATGTTCTTGTCATTATAGGATGATTCGACTACTTGTCCTATAGGCACTTCAATAATTCTATACAACCACAACTAGGAGATCTTTCTCAAATCATAGGTTTTTCAATAGACACAGATGACATAGGCAATACAGATGCAATGCTTCGTCCACATAATAGTCCTCAGAATGATACAGATCTATATCAACAATTTTTAATTATGCATGAATAAAATCAATATCACCATTCTTATAGTATTCATCGAGCGATCCAAGTACAAGCAACAGGCAAAGGGACAAGAACACCCAAGGCAGCTATTAAAATACAACAGGGTTAGACAGATATAGTTTGATGTATATAATAAAATAATCTATTGAATAATCGAATGCATATATACTGTATGGTGCCCTACCATACTTTCTTCATTCGCATCCTTATTACGACTCCTTCCCTGCGCTCCACGACTTAGCATTAAAATATTCAACAATTCAAAGAGGAAAATATAAACTCATTTTATAAATGCAGCTAGCCATTTCAACGACTAACACTAATAACTAAAAAATTAAAACTAAATTAAAAATTCATTTTCCAAGTTAAAATACTAGACCGACTGAAAGCTTCACTTCGACTTTCCACCCAACCAATTGACTCTATCTGGCGTGCGTTATACCGCCTAGAGTCACCCCCGAGCTTGGGTGACAAACCCACTAAGGCAAGGAGAAAAAATTCCCAAGTGCTTTCAACAAGTTCCACGGTTCGACCACACCGTTTATCAACATAATGCTAACCTGCTACCCAATCGGGTGCCACTACTCTGGTCTGTACATAGTATAAAACTTGCTCATCTCACAGTATTTTTCCATTTCGGAACTGAATCTTAATAATTTCCAGAATCTTTTAGTTAATAGATTACCGTTTATAAATATCGTTGTGCAAATGATTTCACAATCAGAGAATACAAACAGAAAGTGCAGAGTTATAATATATATATATATATATATATATATATATATATATATATATATCCAGGTTACCGTTTTCATTATCGGCTTACAGTCAGCAATGCACAATTCTGGATTTGTTCATTTTTGCAATTAAATGTTCAAATCACTTATGAAATGGACGTATAGGTGCAGGAATATTAGAATCATCAGATCCGATACATATACCACATTTTGGCGACTCCATAATCCCACTACTTGTTACTATGGTTGTACATGTTTATTGTTAAAGTATGAAATCTTTACAGATAAGGAGTAGGATTAAAAATACCCAGACATACACCGGATCATCTACGTTACAGGAATTAAGAAAGCATGGGAACATCTCCCTTTTACAAAATGTGAACACAACGTTTAGGAAAAAGGAGAAAAAAAAAACATCAAAGGTAAACAACATTTAGATCTCGAGGTACACGGCATTTAAATCTCTGATCTGACATGCAGGAAGGTTTAGAGGTTGAATCCAAATGGTAAATCTCAGCAAGGATCAATGATACAAAACCAATGGTGCCCGCCTTTAAAATACTAGATCATTACACAGATCCAAAACAACTCTAATATGTATATATAAAAAAAAGGGCACACGGATAATTCTAGAACCGGTGATCAAAGGCACGATTTTGGATCCAAATCAATCCAATACAACAAACACCAGAAGGTAGACACTATTCTCAAGGTTGTAAGCACATCGTTCAAGATCAGCGTTAAGAGTGAGTAAGTGGGTGTGGAGATATAAATTTGGAGCTTACACTTACCCTGCGCGATTCCAGGTCGCCGTACAATTAGTTACCTGACTAAGTGCATTGAAATGTAGAATTGGGAGTCATTTAGGAACATTGCTTCCTTAATTAATCAGCTCGCAATTATTAGAGATTTGGAATCCTATTCAATTGATTAAATAACCTATCGCATGATCAAAATGTTAATAGAATTCATTGTGGAATATGAAGAATACAAGAGATAAAGTGAATATCGTGAGATGCATGAATCTGAAATTCATTATAATTAGTTAGATATTGAAAAGGCAGGCTCCCAAATAGAGTTGAGATCCATATCATAACACACTAGGATGTGAAAATGCCAAAATGTTAGACGCATAATCACACAAAAAAATGCAGATCTAACCTGATAATTATGCATGACTTGCCAAATCACAGCCATACAGAGATGGAGTCAAAAATCCATAATAAAACTCCCAAGGCATGAAAATGCCAAATTCTAGTCACTCAAAATGCAACAATTGCAGATAGATACACATGGTCTGCCAAATCGCAGCCATACAGACATGGACTTGAGAAATCCATAACCAAAACTCCCAAGGTATGAAAAAAAGAGGCATATAACAAGCCAATAATAACTAGAACTAAGATTCATACCAGCAATAAGGAGATCTGAAATCATACCAGCAATAAGGAGATCTGAAATCGCACACCTGGGATTGTGAAGATTCACTGAACATCCCCTTTGATTTTTGGAGGTAATGCAAGCGTCTGCTCCAGCCACCCCCAGAAAATACATATATATATCTGTCGAGTGGAAGCTTAAACATCCGGGCGACTTTTCCCAAAAAGGTTTTTCCCCCCTAACAACTTGCATTTCACCTCTATAAAAGGTTGCAGAGTTTTCAAATTCTTCTCTTCCCATGCATGTGGGATAAACAATATTGCCTTAACAATGAATTCATGACTCGGAAACTAACTTCACTTTAGTATATTTAACATTTCTAATTTATTTATCTTAGCTTTCACTTTTAGTATATTCAACCTTTCTAATTATTCATCTTAGCTTTTTCCTTTATTTGTATTGTCCTTTCCATTTCACTATATTAACCCCTTTTTTGAAAGGTGGAGAGTACTTGGGAAAAAGTGGAACATTCCCATTTTTTTATAATATAAAGTTCTTATATAGAAACTATGTATTACCACATTATCCACACATTTAAAAATAATGCCAAATAATGCCCCATTCTCTATATCTATACATATAGCATAATATGATGCTCCACAACATAAGAAGGGAAAAGATTAAGATTTCTAAAGGTTTTTTTCCTTTAATAATGGTTGTGTATCAATATGCTTTTCTTACAATTGTATCCCATTGTGCTATCTTTTAATATATATAAATATATATATATGTTAAAGAGTAATTGTCATAAGAGCCTTGAATTATTTCAGCATATATAATGTGGTATAAAGGAGCTTTTCATTTATACATAAGGCATTATGTAAATTAATATAAGAGTTAGCTCTTCATACTCCAACCATTGCATGGCTCCCTTGTTTTAATAATTAAAGCATTGTTTTTCTTAATCGACTCCACTTTATATACCAAAGACTAACATGCTAGTGATTAAACACTACTCCTTATTTTCTTAGTATTTACAACCACACAACAATTTATTCATTCAGTTTCTTAGTTCCCCTTTTCTGGAAAGCCCTTTCCCCCTATTGGGTTTGTTGCCAAATGTCATTTTAGTCGTTCGAAGATTTCAGTTGTTAACCCTATCAATTATAACCACAACTTGATAGAGCTTTATAGTCAATACTTACAGTGATGTTTACTTACACTGGGAGTTCTAGGTCGAGGTAGTGAGGGATGTTACAAACAACCTTGCCAAATTATTTGTTTTCCCAATCCCCTCATTTCCCATTCCATACAACTCATGTTGAAAACAGGAAACGGTCATTTAATCTGAAAGGGGGTCGTGAGTGTAAAGAAATGATACCTTTATTTGTGTGGGAAGTTGTCACTATTTGTAATACTCAAGAAGTTGCAGCAGATGTCATTTAAGTGGAATACCATCCATATTTCGATTTGAAGGTGCTAAATAAAATCTCCAGTGAATAACTAAATTTCTCCATATGATATTCCATTATGTATTCCATTTTCATGGTCTTCTTTGCAATCCTCATATTTATGTTCCTTGGTTCAGTTGAGAAATCCAGTACAAAATTCTTTTCCTCATTGTTGTATATTGTGTGACTAGCATTTGCCCCTCCATGACAACGCACCATAATATCATAGCATTGTGCTAAAATGTGAACAATATTTCCCTTTCCTTTATCACCCCATTGAGTTCCTATCACTACACATACTTGACTCAGGGATCTAACAAGATCTTTCATTTTCTCTTTCTCATCAATAGCCTTGGTCTCCACAATGTAGGCATTGCATTTTATCCTTCTACTCTACTGCAAAAAACCTAAATCCACTTCATCTACACAAGCGCCGACCTCCACCATAAGGCATACCTTATGCAACCTGTGAAGTGCATTTCTTATCAGAGGAAATTTTATCACTATCTTTTATCAGCTAAAGTTCATAGGAGTTTGGAATGGCAAGTTGACTCACACTAATCTCAATCACATTTCTTCTATCAGCAGAAATTTAGTCATTGGCAATGACAACTTGAGGAAATATGAAAATGAGGTTATCCCTCTTGTTTGTATCATCGTAGCTAATTTTGACAGTCTATGGATATTCCTCATCCTTTGCGCCCGTGGGAACGATGCACACTAACAACTTGGCAGTTTTGCTATGCACATCTCAATTCAGGTTCAATTATTGGCACATGGCTAGCACATTGTCCCTATATCAGACTATAAAAAGGCTAGGGATACCTAATAAGACTATAATACTCAGGATGGGAGATGATATGGCATGCAACTCTAGAAATAGCTATCCTTCTCAAGTGTTCAACAATGAGAACCATCAACTTAATCTATATTGAAATAATGTTGAGGTAGATTACAGAGGATATGAGGTGATTGTTGAAAAATTCTTGCATGTTTTGACTCGGCAACATCATCCTGTTGTTCCTTGTTCAAAGCGCCTCTTGAGTAATGAAGGTAGTCACATTCTTCTTTATATGATAGGACATGGGGGTGACCATTTTATCAAATTTTAGGATTTTGAAGAGATTCAGATCAACGATCTAGCTGATACAATTGAACAAATGTTAGAGAAATGCATATATAAGGAGTTGCCAATACTTGCCAAGCTCCAACACTATATTCATAGATTTACTCTCCTGGTGTGTTGGCAATTGGGAGCAGTTTGAAGGATGAAAAATCCTATTCTCATCACCTTGATTCTGATGTTGGCGTATTTGTAGTGGATCATTTTACTATTTACACCGTGGATTTTTTCAAGAAATTGGACATGTATGACAACTCATCACTAAACAGTCAGTTTCAGTCTTACAATCCAAAATTACTGATGTCAAATACATATTATTGACTTGATTTGTATCCTTGATCTTTAGACAAGGTACCAGTTCCAAATTTCATTGGATTAGTGATGGAAATAATTCATATCGACTCTGCATATAGCCTGTTTATAGGAAAAAATGTTAAAAAATTAGTTGTCTCCTCAATTCATACTTCTCTAGTTGACCAGATTAAAATTTCCAGATCTTCACCTGCTGAGGTTGACTTCAATTACATAATCACCAAATATTTGCAAGATGAACATAATATGTTTAACCACTTGTGGCATCATCTATAACCTTCTCTAGATGAGCTTGGAGACACTGATATGCAAGTTCAATGTGGTGTTCTCAGACTTCTATTGCTTTTTATAACATCCTCATGGGTTTTTCTACTAAACTTTGTAGGACTATTAATTACATCGCTTTGTACAACAAAATCATGTTTGTACACCAACCTTTCCTTCCTTCGGATTCCACCATCCATCATTCCTATTAGTATTTTACAAAAATACTTCATGGCTCTTCAAGGACTATTTTCTAGGACATGTTGGGTTCCGTGTGCCTCCACAGCAGTTAGAAATGCTCAGCCCCATAGTAGCAACAACTATCGCTTACCAGTGAGACGCACTCTCTAGCAAAGCCATCTTCAACATGGCATATTTGACAATTGGTAGAAGTTCATTTTGCATTCTCAAGCAAGCCATATTCAACATGGCACAGGATTCCACAACATTTCCATAGGGATCCATTCCCCTTAGTCCAAGCCTAGTAGTGATCTTGCATTTTTGGTTCAGATTTACTTTGTAGTAGTATTAGTTCTCTTTTCAGTGGGTTCTCTTTCAATTAAATTTTTGTAGTACTCTACAACACTTTGCACAGTTTTGTTCCATTTTTGTTATTTGCACAATCCTCCAGCAGTACTCTAAGAAATTTTATTTGCAGAGAAGACCTTCATGGAGTGCGAGGTAGCTAAAATATTTTTGTATCAATCCAAATCAAACCCTTGTGAGGGTTTCAGTATCAGTTCATTTGTGAGTGGATACACAGGTCTCCTAGCCCCAATATCAGTTCATTTGTGAGTGGATACACAGGTCTCCTAGCCCCAAGGGTGCATAGATATCCACCACCAAGAGAGCAGGTTCACAGATATAAATCAATATAGATCTCTCCCTCTAGTTTATTCACAGCAAAATGATGAAAAATAGCGATATGTGAATCCCCACCTGCTCCCATCTTGCAAGAAAAGAGGTTCACACATCTAAAACAATACAGATCTCTCCCTCTAGTTTATTTACAATAAAGATGACATGAGTAGCATCATGGGCATCCCCCACCTGCTCGCATCTTAGACCATCTACACATCATCCAGATCTTCATCAAATTGAAACAAATCTCAGCACCTCTTCAACCTTTTCCATCTCCTCTTGGAAAGCATGGCTTCCAACTTAAATTGGGAGGCAGGAAAGTAGGGACACTTTCCACTTAAACCATGTGGAATGGGCTATATGGGATGCCCACACTCCCCATTATGTATTTGACAATGTATTAAGTATATATATTAGATATTAGTATAAATAATGAGCACCATTTATTGTGCTCATTTTGGCCTCATCAATAAGGTCCCTTTGTAATTGTTATAAAAAGGCATCTGGCCTCCTAATGAAGCATTCAATTTTTCTTGTGCCACTCTAGTGTCTTACATGGTTTAAGGTTTTTTAAATATTTTTTTGGTTTTGAGTGTTCTTTTAGGTTTCTCCATTCAGAGGTGAGGCTCTCCTAGCCTCACCTTTAATCGTTGCAACCAGATCTTGCCAAGAATGATAGATCAATCCATACCGGCAATCATAAATCAGAAAAATTCAGATACAAA
This sequence comes from Pseudotsuga menziesii, assembly GCA_001517045.1. NCBI lineage: Eukaryota > Viridiplantae > Streptophyta > Pinopsida > Pinales > Pinaceae > Pseudotsuga > Pseudotsuga menziesii. The sequence goes on from LPNX010201847.1 coordinate 43,292, forward strand.
TATCTACTCCAATACAGAATCAGAAAGCAAGAAGAAATTATTCAACATAAATGAAAACACAAGAAGCCATTCTTCATTAGAGATCAATAATGCATGGAGCAATTTTTCAGCAGAGGTAAGAAAACACACAACAAAATCTCCTTCATGGGGTCTTCCTCTCCCCAACACTACCAGCCTCCACATCTAAAAGGCATACAGGAATGAAAACTCCTTCACACCATGCTTGCCCCCCCCCTGCTGAAGAGAACCGGTAATGCCATCAAATAACCCATGAAGAAAATGATTACCCAGATGGTGCACAGAGAATCAAGTAAGTCTTTGCACTAAAAATGCCATTGTTTTTGCTGAGGTAGAGTCCCTATTTTTGGAGGTGTAGTAATGAATTAGAGGCATGCGCTATCCCAACACTATATTTTAGTAAAATACCACTTCAAATTTCTCTTACTGCAGTAACATTCAATTTTTTTTTACTCTATAATTAAATTCTATTTTGGGATTGTAAATACTTTCGATGTAATTCCCCCTAAATTAATAACAGTAATATTTCTATTTATAGAGTTATTCCTCCCTTGATTCTAAAGAAGTCTCTCTCTTGAAATGAGAGTGAAATTTTATATTATCCTAAATATATAAATATTAATGTCCAAACTTTTATGTGCCTTTCCCATATTTAATTTTCCAATACTTATGCATAAATACCCTATAAGAACCTTTGTTCAAGTATTTATAACTCCTTTTTAGTCATTAGTTTGTTCATAAGGGAATGTTTAATATATGAATATATACTTATCCATGTATTAAAATACCTTATTGGCACTTTTGTGTAGATCACTTTTAGTGGAAAAAATATCTTTGACGGTAATTTTTTTCAAGAGGAGCTTTCAACTTCTTAATTAAAAATTATAGGGATGTCTTCTTGGCACTTAATAGCATAAACAAGTATTCCAAAATTAATGAAAATGTCCTTTCTTTGATACCAAACGAGGAACATACTGACCCAAAACTTGTTAGTGGAGAAATCAACCTATTTTCGAGTTACTTCATCTTAGGATGACCCCATCAGGATTAGTTCATCAAGGGAATTGTTATTTTGCATATAATTCCTGAGGATTCACTTGTCATTTTAACCTTCCCCCTAGTAAATTCATCCCCAATCATTCTTAGTCGCATTAATTTCCTAGTCTCCTAATACTATCAAACGCATCCATACTTTTTTTATAAGGTTAGGATGGATATTTACAGTGGAATTTTACTTAAAGTATGTGTAACAAACCTAAATTAGTAAAATCAAATTAATTCTTTTAATTTTTTAAAAAGCACTTAAACCTTCGAGTGACTATCTTCACGACTAGTGAGAGATAACAATGTACACTATAATCGTAATGCAAATCCATCAACAAAAATTATTATCCAGGGATAGACAATATGCAATACCCAAAGTATCAAAATTTTACTGTACTACAGCTTACTATTACAATTCTTCCTAAGATTTATAACAACTCTCACTTTCAAGGCCATTTTTAATTTATCTAACAAATTATAACCATCAAGTAATTGATCCTCCTTTGTATTTAAGGCAACCTGTGTAATTGCGATACAACTACATGAACTATTGTTAAGACGTTCATCTAGAACTCAGTCTTGCTTCCAAGGTATACCTGCACACCTATCAATTACACACTTTTTTTGGAAATCCATATACTATTAAAAGGATCTTTTATGCATTTTTATTTCTCTAACAATCCTTTACGATTTATCCTTCTTTGAAAAATTTAATTCTAACTTTAACATAATATTCTTACCAATGCTAATCATGAAATAGTCATAGACTTTGTGATTGAACACCATTCATATGATGTATCCCAGTTTAAAATTTGCATGTGTCCTCTCAATGGAGGAATATTTATATTGAGCCTTCACTTATCATTTTTGTAACATATCATTTTCAAACACAATCCAACATATAGTGATCTGAATTCTTATATGAACTATGGGACTCTAAGTGATTTACAATTATTGGTTCAATTATTAAACTTAGACCATATGTATCTATTATCAATGGTGCAGAGTCATGGATTACCATCTCCTTAAGAAAAAGTTGCTCTGTCTAAAGGACTATCCATTACTTATTTCTAACTAATGAAACTGAAGAGGCACACTTCTATGCATTTTAATAGTACTTCTTTGCAATCTTCTATCCACGTCATGTTTGACGACAATGTCTTCTATCAGTAAGTTCCTTTAGAGAAAATCTAGTATGTGGATAACATCATTATGATAACAAATAATTTTCTCTTGATTATCCTTCATAAAGTATTTAATCTCTAGACAAGATAGCAGAATGTTTCAAGATAATATAAGGAAATAAAAACATAAACCATTGAGACACAAAAATCAGAGAGAGACATGAAGTACGTGGTTCACCTAATCCATGAGCTATGTCCACAAAAATGGTCATCTGATGTGACCTTTATTAAAATCAAGGGTTGTATTTCCACAACATCATGGTTTCCAAAATTATCTTTCTATTCTTCTCACATAATATCTCTTCAAGAGTATCTCTAAGTTATATACAAACATAATGAGTTATATACAAACATAACTAGAGAATCTCTTGTTTAACACAAGTATATTGCACCGAGGTGGA